>BMAO01008509.1:0-38999 GCA_019973975.1 Trichonephila clavata
TATAAAGTGACCCAAACTTAGATTGAATTTCCAAAGCAAGATGTGTAATGTATCACAGAGACAGGATGACTTATTTTTCAATTGTTTACTGAACGAAGATTAAAAATACCCTTTTTTATTTAAAAAAAAGTATCATTCTTCTTAGGTATTTTCTACTAACTACAATTTTTATGAATCTTGTTAACGAATTACATGTAAATATAGATATTGCGGTAAAACTAAAATACAGATTATTTTTTATCAATATAAAACAGAATTGAAAAATACAAGTTACTGAATAATACTTTTAAAAAAATGCCTTAGTTACTAGGCGATGTTTCACCAATTGTGGTCGTTTTATCTGATTATGACCACTTCGCTCATTGCTGTTCCGGTTGACACTTTTCTGGGGCGGGGAAGACGTATATTAGTATCGTTAAAGCAGGATCCTCTCTCTTCTATACTTATATCCTTTCACGTATCATCTCTTTATTTATTCTGATGTATATGCTTACTTAGAATTCTGTAAACATTTTTTTTTATTTAATGAGTCGTTAAATCTTTAATCCAGTTGTTGAAGACTGCTTTAACTTTTTTTTGTTATATATATATATATATAATCTTTTGATTGACATAAGATGATTTTTAATTTTAGAAGATTATTGGAACAATGTAGTTATAATTTTAACATAAAAATTATAAGATATAGAAAATAAATAAAATCATTCAATCGCTATTTTTCCAAATTCGAAAAACTTGAAATTATCGTTTTCACAAATTAAGTAAGAAGTTAGAGAAAGAGGAAAGAATCAGTTTAAAAATGTGTGGAAAATACATAAATTTGGAGTGAAGTAGCATATATAGATTTAATTATCTCTTTCTCTTTTTTGATCTTAGTTTTAACGAGAAGTCCAAATTTAGTGTACATCAACTAAATATAGTAATAGCTTTTTTTTATGCAAGTGTTTTTTCTCTTATAGATGCTTATTTTTTTTCTTATAGAATGATCCTGCTATTTTTAAAACTTTGGTTTTAAACATTTTTAAAATATTAAATATTGATAAGGAAGTTAAAACTTATTTTTTTCGCACAATAAAATATAGAATATCAAAATATTCGAAATCAAATGAAATGGAGAAATCCGGTCATAATCATTTCATTTCCAGAGACTTGAAGATCGTTTGGATATTTTCCGTTTATCTTTGAAATCGTTTGAAACACATCAAATATTCGGAATTTTATCCAATTTATTGAATTTTATTCAACACGTAATTTTTTTAAAATTAAATTTGCTAGGTATATGTGTCCAATTTTTATAGCATAATATTTGATTATGTTTTGCAAAAAAAGTGAAATGGTCCTGAAGTATACGCCTAATCAAATTGAGTTATATTTACTGGTAGTGAATTTGCATATCTGTGAACCTTTGAATCAATTATTAATCTGTATTTTAAACGTGAAGATAAGGAGCAAGAAGAGTGTTTAGTAATGGCATTAACGGAGAAATGAGTGTGTGAAATAAAAAGCGCTTCGAAACATTTTAAATAAATTTATGAAAATAATAAACGGAACTATGAATAAGTCTGCGGGTATGGAGTATTGCGTATGTGGTTCCGTTGAAATGATATTTTTCAATATGTTATGCCCTTTTTTTCGTCAAATATTGGCTAAACAATAAATTTCCGCAGGATATCCGTTACTCTTGCCATGTTCTTGTATTAAATTGCGAAAGTGTGACTGTTTTTCAACGTCACCAGTTAAGGCCAACTACTTACCGCTTGAAGGATACAAATACAATGTATAACAATTTCTAAATTTTGCCTAGTTGCTAATAGTTTGGATGAAGGTGACATATTCTTTTTTACTCTATTGTTTACTCTTTTTTTTTTTCCCCTTCTAAATTCAGTTTTAAGTTCTGGGGGTTTTCTAGCACTATCTGCCTCTATTGCCTTTTGTTTATTAATCTAAATATTTTTTCCGTATCTTTGAATGAAAATTTTTTTGTATTCTTTCCCCTTGAAACATGTTTCTTTTTTTATAAATTTTTATGACGCGTTGTTCATTACTTGAAATAAAAATAAGAAAGAATGTTTATCAATTGAATTTTGAATGAATATTAAATATATATGCATATATGGGACCGTATGTGTGTGCTAATGCACCTTTCCCCCTAAGTTTTTTATATTTTTTATTTTTCGAAATCTATACGTTTAATAATTAACACATAATATTTTGAAACATACAAAAGGCATTTTATCAAACACTTGTTTAAAATTTTTTTTTAAATGATCTGACTGAATATTGAATATTATTTTAACTGTGTGTGCAAATTAATTTTTAATTCATTAGTCATTAAGCAGAGAGTAGAATTTTCTGAATGATATTTAAGCGTTTTGCATTTTTCAATTTTGTGGTAAAAATGTCGTATTTCACGGCATCAAAGCAATGCTTCATAATTCCTTTTGGAGCAGTTCTGAAAAAATGTTAGGGACATAACCATCTCATTATCGATGTATTTTGTTCTTATCCCAATTGTTTTGGAAAATTTCCATGGCAATAGCAATGAATCTGGACATACGGGGTATTTATTTAAATATTTATTAGAATTAAGATTTCCCCATTCGAATAGAGTAATCTTATTAGAGAACAAACGTTATTTTTAGTCAGTACATATTTTCTTGTCGCTGATTTAAAATTCGCTTTCCCTCCGTAATCCGAAATAAAAGGAATTAAAAATACCAAAATTGTAACTGAAATGGTATAATGTAAAGTACATTCACCCCTTTCTACTTACCTACACTTTCAAGCTGCATTTAAAAAATTTTAGGTGTACTTGCCTTGTATAACGTGCACCTTTTTTTTTTTTTTTTAACGAAGAAACCTGAAATCAAGTGTGCAATTGTCATATGTTTTAAAGTCATTTATTCGAGGTATTATTTCAGTCTTTTGAAGAAGAAAAAAAAAAAAATATAGCATATTTCTAGAACTACAATTTAAGCTCGCTAGGTATGTCCTTTCTTTTAAATAAACAGTGTCTCTATATATAGAGGTCTAATTTTTTTCTCCTAAGTAAGGTGACCACGGTAGTCTAGTGGTTATGGTCACGAACTCGTGGCCGGCGTGTTGCGGGTTTGAGTCCTGGGGCCGATGAAAACCTTCCTTTTAGACTGGGATGATGCATGTTTAATATGTCGTGGCTTAAAGCTCACCCTTTAGCGTGGTGTGGTAGTTTTGAGAGGGGTGCTAGCTCAGATGTCGTCCACGTCACTTGACCAAGGTTCAAAATTACGAGGTCCGTCGCCAATAGCCCTCTTGTTATTTTATAGGGCGATGATTGTAACTTTCGCTCACGCCACTATGTTAGAAGTCAAATTGAGTAGTAAGAAACTAAATGATAGCCTTACAATATTTTTTACAAATTCTGTGTAATTTGATCCTGTTTTTTTTTTTTAAATCAATTTCATGATTCCCGAAAAATATAAAAACACCCAAAGATCAATTATAGTAAAATGTTGCTTCAATATTAAAATACTTTCAGCAAAGCTATTTAAAAAAGGCTGAATAACTTATATTTTATTTTACTCCATCAAAAAGCTGCAACAGAATTCCTAAAAAAAGAAAGCAAAGTTTTTTTTTGTTTTGTATATCCAAGCATAACATTGCTCAAGTTATTTCCACAAATCGTTACATGTTTCATTTTGTTGGTCCCCATTTAAGAAAATGTTTCAAGATAAAACAAAAACATCTCACACGGAGAATTTAACTTTTTTTTCTTCGAAAGATTCAATCGCCGTTGGAGGGCGATTTGTGGCGTGTCTATATATCAAATCCCTTGTAAGGGCGAGGTGCTGTGAACAAGAAAACATCCGATGTACGTGATCGATAAGCATTTTTGTCTTTTCTGCGACAATGCATGCCATTGAGCGTTCGTTCACACTATGCAACATCTCTGTGCTAATGGACTCTTGGAAAAATGCAGCAACAACTACTTGTTCGAAAATAAGCGGCATTTTAAAGATTTAGGGATCCAACATGTTTAGAAGATGTTACTTTTTATTCAGTTTTGGTGTGGCTGTGATCTTTTTATCGTACATAAGTTTGCTTCAGATTTAAGCACAACGCCCTTCCTCATACGCAGTGAATACTATTGTTAGTGCTTGGGGAATGTTATTGATTGAATTTTGGAAGGGGGGTTTTATTATTATTTTCGTAGTATAACACATTGCGTGCTTGTGGATTTCCTTTGGGGTGCTTGTCCAGCTTCTAAATAAAGCTATTTTTATTGCAAACAATATATCCCTCTCTTAACAATAGCCTAATTTGCAATAGTTGAGAACATATTATAGATTAAAAGGAAGTGTATAAGAGAAAAATTGATTTTTAGACTCCCCCCCCCTTTTAAATCTTGTTAATCATGATTTTTTTTTTTTCAAAGAGGGAAATTCGATTGTAAAATTTTTATCAGATTTAACAATAGCGATTCGTTTTTAATTTTCCAACTAGGGAATTACAATCTTTTCAAATAAAAAATACTGTACGTACCAAGATTTTTTTTAAAAAAAAATATAGTTCTCGCATTAAAAATTTTTAAACACTCAATGGGCTTAATTCATGCGACGTCATAGTCACACAATAAAAACATTCATATGCAACTTTCAGCAGCTAATCAGCTCATGCGGTTTGCTGTTGCTAACTTTGCCGAGCTTTTCTCTTAAAAAAAAACATATTTGTCAACAATAATAATGCACATTGGTATACAAAATGCATTTTACTTAAAAATACATGCAAAAAATAAGATTTTTTCCAAAATCTTTTTGAAAAAAAATTTTTTAATAGCATTTGAACATTTTTACCCAGTTATGAAATTTGGAATTTTATCTCAGTTTTATAAATAGAACAGCAAGTATATATATATACAATTGTTTAATGTATGTTTCGAATTAAATGAAGAACACTTATTTGTTTTTATTATGTGACCGGCATGATTTGAGCTCATTTATAGTTTTCTGTTAAACATTTGCCTTTGTACTATGGTATTTGTCTATATTGGATAAAACAGTAATAAAGGAAATTGTAAATAAAAAAACCATCACTTTTGATCCCATGTGCAGATGCGCTCGCAAAATGTTCACGAGTCTGCTTTACCATCCAGTAACTATTAAATTGTTTCTTAAAAGCATTTTCCAATTTAAAGAGTAAAATGACCCTTCCCTTACTGAGAATTTCTGCGATGTCTCCTGTCTGTATATCATTTCATGTTCATTTCTATTTTATTCAAGGGAATAATTTTGACATAGGAAACTTGGAATTTTTAAGCTGTCTTTGCCAGTTGTACGAGTGCTTGAACTAAAAGCGGAGCATATTTTCAGGCAGAAAAATGGCTTAATTTTCATGCAAATTTGCAGCACTATAACTCATTCATCTTTTGTTATTACAGAGTTTTTAAAATTTCAAAATACTCCCCACATAATAAATATTTCATTTTAACACGTAAAGAGAAAACTCATGTAGTAATACGTTATAGGAGGAAGGGGAAAATGCGTGCGCACGCGAAACATTTAATACCAGGAAAAATGGATCAACCTTAGATATAAATGAGGAGTGTGATAAAATATCTTGCTCTCTCTATTGGATAGCGAAGTCAGAATGTAATATTAATGTTTCAGACTTTTTTTATATTGAAAAACATATTCCAAATTCGCGGCTAAAACTTAAAGCGAAGACAGCTTTAAAAAATCTTTTTTTCTTCCTTTTTTAGTTTAAAAAAAATCATACCATTTAATGTAGGATTAAAATGGCACGAATCCTATGCAAAATTTCACAGCTGTAAAGATTTCTGAAATATGTGGTTCTTTTTACTTCAGTCGAAAGAATCTGACGGAGATAATTGGTCATAACATGTTTTACATTCGATATTTTGAAGTTCAAAATATTGACGCCTATTTTAAGGACATATCTTTTGCACTTTATACTTGTTCTATCTGATATATTTGTAATCATTTCTTCCATTTGCTATTCGACGAAAATTTATATTTTTCGAGGGGGGGGGGGACTGCAGTTTATTGGATTTTTAAAATAATTTTTCATGAAATTTTCATATTTCAATTGAAGGATCACTGAAGCCGTAAATCTAATGCCTTTTGTTTTCGGTGGCATTGAACCTTTACTCCAAAGTAAAAATCTTTGACTGAAATGTCTTACATATTCTACTAAGCAGTTCAAAGTTTAGAAAAGCTTGCCAGATAGTCTGCATTTCATTTAAAACCATTTAAAAATAGACATTACATTTAAGTTCGAGACCAAGGCGTGGGCTTTTATTTGAAGAATGTGAACTGCCATTATCCTCCTTTCTGCATAGCGACAGTGGCTGATTTCGTGCCTTCTCACTTTTTAAGGCTGCTTTGTCACAATGGAATGACATAATTTTTTTTGAACACAAGGTGCGAAGATTCGGATTTTGTTTTGTTATCTTGAAGGAAAGGGATAGAGAAGTTTTTTTTTTTTTTTTAAATTCAAATTAAAGAGAATTTACTTTATAAATGTATATGGTTCACTTCTTTTTAAATTGTATGTTAGAAAATGCCTTTAAGTTAATTTATTTACTTATCAATAGAAAATATAATTTCATTTTAGTTTGTTTATGACTTTTTGACATGATCTGGTCATATTTCATTCATTTATTTCGTAAAACAAAGTAGAAAAAATAATTGAGTTGCACATAATTTTCTTTTTTTAATGAAAATTTAAAAAACAACTTGGAATGAACATATTGTAAAATTATTTTATTTATGCTTTTTTTTAGATGTATTTTTTTAAGTACAGTTTTGATAAAATGAGAATGAAGCAATATGAATCGAAAAAAAAATATTAAATTAAGTTACTCTGTTATAGATTTTATTAAAGTAGTAACTGAAAAATGTTGTTCACACACAACTGCACCTTTAGAATATGAAAGTTTTCTTTTAATTTTCTTGAGTTTAAAAATATCGATTACTTAATTCCTTTGCTATTGGATAAAAATACAAAACGACATTGTTTTACACTGGTAAATTTTCTATGAAACGTTTTTGTTTCCTTTCTTGAAATTGGAATGAGGAAATTTTCATGGGTAAAAAAAAAAAGAGCACCTGTTTGTATTTGGAAATATTTTCATGTGATGCCGAGAGACAAGATTTACGGCATTTAACTGCTTTAACTAGGAAGTTTCCTTTGTTAATGATTTTCCCCCATCATTCTATTGTTTCATGTCTTTAAAGTTTTTTAGTAAGCTATATTCAAAACTAAAATAATTTTATTGAAGGTATATGAAATGTAATATTCTAAACACATTTTTAAAGGCAAATGTTTAATTTAACGTTTAAATAAGTATGAAAGGATAGAATTTGCTATATTTCGATACAAAGGAAAGATAAAAGTTGTATCTGGAATTGACATTTTGTTAATATAAGTAATTTAGAATTTGGTGTAGGAACATGAATACTGTTACAAAGAATAACGCAATGTACTTTTTATTAATCTTACCATTCAGCTATTTAAAGTAAGCATGGAATGGATTTGTTTATTTTTGTCAGATCCCCCCCCCCCCTCATTCAATATTTTTAGATAAACTTTTAATATGAAATCAACTTTCAAATGCTTGTATACTTAATTTTACTTAGCAATTGCTGCTCTAAACGGTTTCTACTGTGTTTTCATTTCTAACGATATACTTAAATTATACATTCAGTATCGTGTCGATTAATCAATCATTTTGTGACTTCCTGTATTCGTTACCTGTGTATTTGTTCGGAATGGATTTTTTTTAAACGTCTTGTATATCTGTAAGTGGAATAAGAGACACCATTGCTACTTCCGCATGCATCAAATATTTATTTTGCAGTTATGATGTCTGAGAGATAGTATGTCATATTATTTCAATGGTTATCGTAATTCAATCTTAATCGAAAATCGAATGATATTTGACACATTGATCCGTACATTTAATGTTGGTCATTTTTTGTGTTATAAGTTTAATTAGAAAACTAACTTTCTGCTTTACCATTTGATGTGAAGATTTTTGGAATACACAGTTTTATTTATTCTCTTAAAATTTTAAACATTCTTTATTTTAATAACAAGTGATTAAGAAGTTTTTTTCAAACTGTGTTTAAAGTCAATTTATTTTTTGAGTATCTGTATTATGTTTAATACAGATACACACACTAAATTCTGGACTAAATTCATGACGGTCATATGATATAAGACAATCACGTGTTCTCCATTGAATTCAAAATTGACATTGTTTTTGTTGTTCTACTTGTAAAATTTAGAAGAACTTCAAATAAGATAATTGGGTAAAGAAGTTTAAATATTAAGGTTCTTCAAAGAGTTTTTCAAAATATAAAAAAATATATATGTATTATACGTATACTTTTTAAATTCAAGGGCATTTTGTTTACCTGCGTTCGTTATTATTTTTGACAAATTTATACTTTTTAAAAGAAAGTTTCTGCTAAAAGGAAAAGTTGGCAACTGTCAAGCACATGAACTGATTGGCTGGAAATGTGATTGTCATTATCATGTGGCCATGAAGTCATGTTACCATGACGTCATGTGAATTTAATTAATTGTAGGAAGAACCATGTGTAGTGTATTTTCCTGAGTCCCCCCCCCCTTTTAAGACAAATGTGTATGCTTTGTCTTAGCAAATGTGATGATTTACATTGATCAAACCTTTATATGATAATTTTTAAGCAAGTATGTGTCATTTCTTATTTTTAACAGACAATATGATTACCAAAGCATTTCCCAAACAGTTCGTATTTTTAATTCGATCTTATTCAAAGTCAAATATAAGAAATTACATTGAAAGCATTGTTCCGGATTTTGGTGTGTATCATGTCTCTTATCGCTGAATTAAGTTTAGTTCTCTGTTCCTTTTGTTTAAACAGGGGTGTTATACTCGCTGCCCATAACGAACATTTTTGCGGTCCCCGGCCAATATATCGGCACACAATGTACAATAAAATAAGAAGATTTCTCCCAAATAGGAAAGATAGTAGCTGAGAAGAGATGTCAAGTGTCAGGACATAAACATTAAATTTTTCTTGTTCTTTTATATGGGTTTATTATTCGAAATAAACCTACGTTTCTATAAAGATTGCTTTTTTTGCTGCCCACCTAAAGTTCAACCTTGTTTGCTTGCCCCTTTGAGTTTGACACCCTTGGTATAGAATATAATAAGGTTTAGAACTCGGGTAAGATAAAAGTACATTTTTCAGATCTTTTAACCTATTCCTTGTGACGTAATCTTCAACGAGATCATATTTGGATATTCTCTTAATCGCGTTGCCACGATATTTATTCAGAAAGTCGCTTTGGTTGCTGTAAGATTCGAAATGGCCATTTGATTAAACTTTAATATACCGGAAATCATTTTACCTTTGAACTACTTAGTCTGGCTTTATATGCATTTCTGAAGTGACTGTATGCGAAAAAATATTTATTCATATGGATGCATAGAACAAGGATAAATAAACTTAATCGATATTTTCCCGGTCGTGAGAAATCTATATTCTTCAAGCCCACATATGTTCTCTTTTGCCGTTAAAATTTTTACCATCTGACAATTCAAATTTTCTAGAATAATTTTTTTGATTTTTGATTGATTTGTTCATTTTTTTTTACTATATAATATTCGAGAATTATTAGTTATAATCACAACTTCTGCAAAGCATAAATATCTTTTTAGATGTTGATTTGCGTGAGATTTGCTTAGATATTTCACATGCTTACTATGACTTTAACGTGGCTAAAGCGAATATTAATTTTCTCACTACAGACGGTGACTATCTGTGTAGAAAATAAGACATTTTTGTTATATGTATATAACAAATATATTTCTTCATTATGGTTTTATAGACATTTGATAAATGGACTTTTTCAAAATATTGATTTTGACCTTTAAAGTGTAAGTAGAATATATATGACCTTCCTACATAAAAAAAAATTTTTACTCTTGCGTAAAAGTTTTTTTATAAATCAAAACTCAAAATTAACTGGTATCAGTAATTTTCTGTACAGGTTGCGTCAAAAATTAATTGAAAGAAACTTTTTTGAAACCTTGTTTTTATTGCTCGAACTTCTGTATTAAAAAAAGAGTTGATAAACATATAAAAAATATATTTTAGATGTTTTGAATTAGGGTATTTCGCGATTGGTAAATAACTATTATATCATGTAAATAACTATTGAGTATGTAAATAACTATTTAGTATGACATTTTACTTGCGTTGCTCAAAGAAAATACTACTTTAGAAGCCTACTGGAGTGAAGTAATTGATTAAACAAAATAATTATATGAGCTAAATAGAATGAATATAAATCAACATATCATTTTTGCAATTTTTAGAAATATTTTAGCTGTGCAGTTTCAGATGTCTGTTAAACATTTATTGTAGAATTTCTTAAAAAAAAAAAAAACCATTTTGGACATGGTATGTGCAAAGATTTTTTTTTTATTGTGTAGACATATTTCCAATATGTTCGATATGTACTATCCATATTTTTGTTTGTACAAAAAGATAGTAACACTTTCTTATTAATCAGTAAATTATTAGTTGTGATCAGTTACCTACATACAATTCTAAGAATTATGTACTGAATTGGAGAACCTGTTTTCATGACTCGATAGCTGTTGAATGTCTGGTCGAATGAACTTAAAGGGAAATCCGTTGCAAAACACTTGTATTTTTTAAATGCTAAATTTCATTTGCATTGCAAACGCTTGAGGAGCGGCAAAACCCCTTTTTGTATCTAAACTTTCAGTTCTGAAGGTAATTGCAAAAACTTTTTTTTCTTCATCATGACATGCAGTAATTTTCACTTTAACATATTGAATGTGAAGGTTTGTTGCATATTTTAGATTTCATGTTGTATGAAAACAACGTTTTGGAATAAGCGCTTAGGAAGAAATGGAAAGTGAAATAGTGCTTTAAAAAAGTTATTTACCCAATAGTACGTTAGTATTTGTAGACAAAAACCAGTAGATATTAATTTTTGAAGACTTTTAAAAACTCGATAAAAGCGCAATTATTAAGGAGGAAAAAAAAAAGGATGATGATAATTCAAGACTTAAGGTTTCCGATTACTCTAAAATTGTGAATTTTGCCAAAAATTGACAAATTTTTTAAAAATTTTATTTTATAGGCCATTTTATTAGCTTTATAAAAATACCAAGGTTATTATTTTGCGTTCACTAGAACAAAAATTACAAATGTTTAGTTAAAAGCAGATGTCATTACTTGAAGCAAGATGTTATACTTTAAAACGCGCTCTTTTCTCGATTTTTCTTCTTCTTTTTCCCCCCCGAAAATGCTCAAATGGGGCCAGTGATTGCTAAAAAAGTTTTGAAAATAATTAACTGAAATTTGTGTGTGTGTATGTTCTAGATAAGAGTAGAAGTGTTTTTTTTTTAACCTTCAGATTTATCAATCACTGTTTTATTACAAAATTTACAGTCCCCTTTGTGAATATAATCCTTGTTTTTTTTAAAGCAATTTCATATAATAACTCAGATAAAGTGCCCTGGTTTTTGTTAAAATTAAAATATATCTTATGCTGAGGTCAGTTCAAAAATAAATAACATAGCAGCACATCAGAATTGAAATTTTGTTCATAAACTTTTGGTGCGGATTAGGCCGCATTTATGTTATGTTTTGTAAATTTTTACCAATTTTTTCCCATTTTAGTAACAACAATTTCTTTTTCTTTTCTTAATTTTAGCGTATTTTTTAAAAAATGTACTGAACAAATGTAAAAACAACAAAAAAATTCCCATACCTCCATCTAAAAAAAAAAGCTGTCGCAGGTAGTCAGATACCTTAAGACAGTGTAATGCTAATTTATTAATTCCGTAAAATGGAGCTGTAAAATTAAATTTTCAAATTCAGATACAAATCATGATTAAAAAGATATCTTCAAAACCTGTATCACTGTTGAAAGTAGTCATCTTTAAATTAATATCCTTTTGTACCATCAATCTTGTGTGTTATCTTCTGGTACGTAGCTAAGTTGCATAAATTTGGACCACTTTAGATTAAACGTCTGTATAATTCCCCTCCTGATTTACATTTCAAATCCAGATATATAATTGATAAATGGTTTTCTTTAGTCGAGTAAGGTCTTACTTTAAACAGGTTGTCAAGTCAAGGTAGCTTGAATGCTTTTCAACATTGAAATACCTCCTACTTGACATTAAGAAGTGTTCCTGGGTTACCTCGCGCGTAAGAGGGGTAATTGTATCCAAAGGTTTTACGCTTTATCATTAAAGGGAAAAAATGAAACTGTACAGTCTGATTCCTCCTACACCTTCTCTTTAGGAGTTTTTCCTTACCTTGGCAAGGCATTTCCTCAAATATTATTCTGCCACGAGCTAATGATGACGACATCTTATTGCGTAGTCTGAATGTGTGTGTGTGTAGACGGTTTGTGAAGTTCATAATTGGCTATCGAAGGCAACACAGGGCTAATATTCCAAATATTTTTTTTCAGTGAAATTTATTTGAATGGTAAGTACTCTGTAAAGATTTTTATTTTTAGTACGAACTACGAAGGCAAGGTTTCCTCTTCTTTCTAAATTTAGTTTTTAGTGCTTATTAATTAAAAATTAATGGTCCGGAACAGAAATATAAAAATAATAGGTGGAGATGGTTGCTTAATAAATCGGTTATTTTTTTTAAATATAAAATTAGGGTGAGATTTGCTTGATTGAATTTGTTCCAATTCATAAAATACTAAGCGTGCGTTTATATTCTTAATGCGGTCACTTTGTCCCAATTTAACTTGATTTAAAGAAAAGCCACTTTTTAATTTAAATTAAATTAAATACTTTTTGTCTATTTCTTAACTATTTACCTGTACTTTCAGAGCAATGATTGACCTTGAATCTTGGAATCGATTGTTGTTTAGCATTGTATGTACGAAATCTTTTGATAAGTTTCGATATCTTTTTTTTTTCTTTCTATTTACCTTGACAAATTGCTAGCTTCACTTGCGAGCGCATATTCCAGCGCTTAATTCCATTTAATATTGATTACTATTTTTTAAAAAATTTTTATTCATTATAAATTTGTACATAAGTATTGGTTTTTCATTTTGGGTTTAAAATCTATGCACATTATATTTTATAAAGTACAAATTAAAAAAAAAAAAACTGTAAGTGCCTGAATGTCGATATCAAGTGAAAAGTAATAGTATTTTTTCTTTAAAAATGATTTAACTTTTCATTTTAAAGTCATATACCAAAATTTCTAATCTGAAAATGCTTACTATTTATCTTTAGAAATAGAAGAATGTTAAGAAATAACGTATGTATAGTGATGAGCGTGTGTATAATACTTCATATTAAAGTATTCTTTGTAACAATCAGTGGGATTTTCTTTTTGAATTACAAAGTATGTAAGTGTATTAGGAGTTATTTATGCAATTAGCGTGCTATAAAAATAATTTTATAGAAATGTGTTAATGAGTGTTTGTTTTAATCACATTTATTCATTGAGAATTTTCTGAGGGCCATCCATCCGGTATAGTGGTCAGTGACGCTGGCTGTTGTGCCGTAGGGCTTGGGTTCGAATCCCTGAGAAGGCATGGATGTTTGTAAATGAAGAATGCCCCTTTGCGGCATGGGGGTACTCTAAATAGCAGCCTAGCCGCCAGTCCTCTCGTGAGGTTGGTGAAAAGAGAAGAGAGGTGGGAGGCCTCTGACCACCCCCAGGGTGTTCATCCTCATAATTTGGGTGCAACCGAGCTAAATTGCACTGTCACCTGCATGGTGCTCAAAGCTACGGCTAACGACAAGCGTAGCCGTAGCCCCTTGCCACGATGAATTTCATGGGCCTTGATTTGATGTTACTGTCGATTAGGGGGCATAAGTAATAACAACAACAGAATTTTCTGGAAAAAAGTTAGATTTTTTTAGGAGCATTTAATAGTTAAACCCCCCCCCCCCTTTTTTTTTTACCTTGGATTTTCAAAAAAAATCACCATTATTACTAGAACTGTCGGCTCAATGGCTTAGAAATAGCATGTCTGCTTCGTAAGCCTAAAATTACGAGTTCTATCCCGGTTGGAGTTGATAGATGTTTTGGATGCGAAAATCGTTAGCACGCATGTCATATGATTATGTTACATATAAAATTGTTGAATATCAATTGTTGAATTGTTGTACGCTTGAATAAATTTAAGTGTCAAAAATTTGGTAGAAAGAACCGCCACTATAGATGGTCCCACCGAAAAAATGGCTCTTGGGAACTTGTGTCTTCAAAGGCTTAACTGCCAAAAAGCAGCCCATTTGAAGAAGAAAAAAGTAAAACTGTACGCGTAAATATTCAATTCACCATTCATTTCTAACAATTTCATTGGGACATTTAATTGTTGCATTTTAAAAGCAACGTCTAAATAAATAAGTGCAAGATTCTTTTATTTCTTTCAATTTTGGTGAGGGTGAGAACTAGGGATGAAACCAGTTCAAGTTTCTTCCCCCTCCCCCCTTTCTATTCACAAGTTGCAAACATTTTTTCTATATAAGGTATATCAGTCTACAATGCTGCTTGTTTCAGATGGCATCTCGTGTTATATTTTTTCCACTGAAAAACCTATCAGAGATGTATTATCTACAATGAATTTGATTTTCCCTTGAAAATTACCGTTCTCATCGAATCATTTTCGATTTGTGATTACAGTCTTATTTAAATAAGCTCGTATATATATATAAAATGTCTTTAAGTCTGAAAGCACATTGACTTGGTGAAAATGACGATTCATTCTTACAAATTGTGAATGATATTTGTAAAAATTGTGAACAGTTACAAGGTCATTTATCTGTGTGATTAGTTTAATTATGTTTAAGAAAATTCTGTATAACAATAGCTCTATATATTATTGTCTTTGGTACGTATTTTTATCGTTCATTACAGTTTTTTTTTTTTTTTTTTTTTGACGGGGAGAAAAAGATTTTGAATGAAAAATATCTTAGTTTCTTCTTTCTTTTAGATCTTGAATTCAGTATGATTAAAGGATTTTTTTCTTTCCTTTCGCATTTTGTTTTAAAAAATTTTGTTCATAATTTCTTCCTTCAAGGTAGTATCTGCTATGCTTTTATCCTTCAAGTTCTGCACTTTGTTTTTTATTAGATTTAAAATAAATATTTCGTGTATATTTTTTTTATATAAAATTTCTTTTCATTTATAATTTAATGTAATTAATGAAAATAAATTTGATTTACATTATTGAATTTAAATATAAATTTGAATTTTATTTAGATAGAACTCTCTTTTTAGTATAAATTTCTCTTATTTTGTTTATTGATTTTCAAAAAATCATATAAAATCAGATATATATTCGATTAAATTGAATATTTTTATGTTTTCATTTAATGTTTATAATAAATTGTCGACTTAAGTCTTGGTGCCACTGAAGACTATCGTGCAGAATGCATGTTAAATCTGTCGAGCTCAATGACCTCCCATTGGCGTGGTGTGTTAGTTTGAAGAGGGAGATGGACAGCTCAGGTGTTGTCGTCGCGTGACCATGGTTCAGAGTTATGAGGTCTTTTGCCAATAGTCTCGGTTTACTTTATAGTGGGACGTTACTATAATTAACTCTAACTCTATAACAAAACCGTAACTCAACTATTTTCTCGTCTTAGAGAATAAGTGGTCTCCCTAACATGGAACGAATTTCTTCATTTCTAAAAAAAAATGCACTTCCATAATTTTTCTGTGTTTTTTGTTAGTGAATGCTTATCTCTATTATTTATTTTATGTAATTTCTATATTTTTTTCACACAAATTTTACATTAGCAATAATTTTTTTTTTATAAAGATTCTGATTTTTTTGCAAAATTATATTTTGTAATGTACCTCTTTTGTATTCAGTACAATTAAATTTGTTTTTAAAAATGAATTAATTTGATTAAAATATTAATTTTAAACCTCTTAAATATTTATAATATTTTATGTGGAAAGAAGAATGTTTTCAAGGTTTTACAATTACAATTTCCACAAATAAATTTTATTCATCTCGATTGTAGACCTTCTCTTAAATTTCAGAAGATCGTAATTTTTTAGAAAAGGAAACATAATTTTGATTTACAATTATATGCTAATGAATCTTCAATTTAATATAATTTGTCTGTAATGAATATTTAGAATAAAATTCACTTTTTAAAGATATGTTAATAATAGAGATAAAGTGCGGTTGTATGGGTTATATAAAGATCATGAAAGATTATAAAAAGAAATAGATCAAAGTCACGAAATTTAAGTTAAAAGAACTATTCGTAGCATGCCTTGTGAGATTAGTCACTTATCACCAAACATGTGTAATGTTTTAGGTTTTTTTCTCTTTCTTTCTTTTTTTTTTATCATAATTTTTCTTTTTTGGATACATCTGATCATGAACGATGTCGTAAAAGATCGCAGGAATGTTGTCATTTCGAATGTACACGTTCAGCCTCAGGTGCATAAAAAACAAGGCCAGTGAAAGAGAAAATGCAGGTCAAGCGATATGCTATCATTATCGTCTTTAAAGATGCAAATGATAAATGTTCATACCTGTAGTAAACAGAAAAAAAATTAGTAAATTGTCATTTTTTGAATGAAATTTGTTTTTTCCCTGCGTTTTTTTATCCATTTAAAAATGTTCATCTTTCCTTTCTTTTCCTACCCTTGTCTTATATAATTTAGGATAAAAAAAAATAATTTTTTTTTTTTAGTTATTATTTTATGTATAAATGTTTATCGTTACAAAAACTACTGCTTGTTACGTTTTCAATATCATGTTTTTAAAAAATAAAATCCTGAAAGGTAAAATTTAAAGCAGGAGCGAAATATGTGATGCTGATTTATAAAATGATTCACGATCTTTCGAAGCGACTATAATTTTTATATATATATAATTCGGGTTTCTGTTGCGTCATTGATTTTGTGACACCCTTTATTATTTCAATTATGACAATAGAATTTAGAAAAGCGTTTAAATAAAAGTAAATATATTTTTTAGTTTAAACTATTCCTCTACCTCTTTTTCTTTTTCATTGGCATATCTAGTACTTTCCAATATGGACTTTTTTTTTTAAATTCAGAAAAGCTTTATCTTTTTTTTTGTTGCTTTTTTTTAGATAAAAAAATAGTTAATTGTTATCTTTTGCAATGTAAAGGACATCGCAAACATCATTATATGCATTTTTTAAACTACTTCTTTCGTTGATTTTAATGTGTTTTGAGATTGTTATATATTCGAATGTATATCTTGCTGCAAATAATTATACTTGTTTTAAGTTTTAGTTTAATGCTTTTTAGTGCAACGTATGATGAATTATATTCACAGTGAAAGAATTACATAAAAAAAATGGTTTTTCCGAATTTTATTTCGGAGTGTGTTATGTTATACCGTGTTTTTGGTAATTCAAGAAACTTGGGAATTATATATTTTACTATTTAATAATACTGTGAAATGTGTAAACGTTATATGAACAATATTTAGGTTTTGGGCATCTATTCTATTAGATCTTCAGAACTAGGTTCGATTCCCTTTCTTCCCACTTGCATGAGTCAAAAAGTTCATTCATTTTTAAAATGTTAAAAAAAATGTTTAATAGTAATAGTTACGAAAATCTTCTTAATAGCTCATTTGAGTGGAAGAAATAATCGCAAAATATTTAAAAGAAAATAAAGAAGGAGGGGGGACAGAATGAAATATGTAATCTATGTATTTTTCTCCTTTTTTTAAAAATTCTTAAGAATGCATTTGAGAATCTCGTCGTTTAGCTTATTTCAGATGTCTGGAAAACTTGCGATCGTTTAGCTTATTTCAGATGTCTGAAAAACTTGCGAATTATTATTAATGTACTGAATTGTGTGAGTCTAAAGTAAACTATTGTATGTTCGTTAATTTTTCAGAATCATGTAATATTTCACTCAAGGGCGGTGGTTGTCAGTTGTTTTGACTGGAGGGCCTCAATGTGGAACCGGAGGGTCCGTCCTTTTATAAATGATTACATTCATTAACTTAGCGTCTCAGAAAAGGTGTAAATCGTCCCATAAAAATTAGTAAATACAAGTGGTGGTGGTGGGACTAATCTCCACCTGGTCTGGTGGGACTAATCCCAAACTAGACCAGATCATGGATCCAGATCCATCTAGCCCATAAATCTGCACAAAGTCTAAGAACAGCAATGGGGAAGCAACAGCCTCCTCACAGGAAAACTCCAGACATTGCAGAATGTGCTGAGGAGAAAAAGGTCACATTTGGTGAAAATTGCAAAGCTTCTTTTGCCATCTTAAAAAATTAATGCACCTCAGGTGACCAGTCGAAAATCGCGAGAATGCCGTCTGATAAGATCTGGAACCCTTGAATGATATGGCGGATCCAGGATGTCTTTAAAAGTACCATGGGGGTACAGGAGCGACAACCTAGGTTCCACATATTAATTCTTTAGCCCTGGAGTAGATCTCGGTCGACGTAAGGACCATGTGGTATGTAACATAACTTAAATTAAATAATGGCAGTTTTATTCAGTTTATATTAATATATTGTGCTAATTTCATATCTATAGCAGTACGCACATTTAAATTTAGATCAAATTGAATGAGACACAAATGTACTCTATCACACTTTCCTATAATTTTTTAAATATCAGGAGATTCTATTTCGAAATTCTCAAGTTAATGCCAGCCAACTTGCATCTGCATTTATTCTTGTTAATGTCATGCAAGAAAAACTGCTCACGAATATATATATTGGTCCAACTATAGAGTATTTTCTATTTGGTTTTCTAACTCTGGGTGTGGGCTGTAAAAAAACTTGCCTACTCCTGCTCTAGTGTTTTAAACATTGCATTAAAAAGAGACAGCACAGTGAGCATTTCTTTGAACCGGAAAAAGTAACTTTGTTTTCTGTTTTGAATTCCTGTAATATGTTTTTCAATGCAATTATTTTTGTAAATAAACATACACATTTTTTGAGAGTTTTCTAGAGTGTTCTCTTTATGATCAAAATCACCGTTAGTCATTCAGAACCAGAGGAAAAGTTACGTTATATCTAATTGGCTAACCGTTTAAAGTAATTAACTCATTTTTGGAGCGGCTCGTAAAGAATTTATCCTTCTAACTTTCTACATTAGTTGGACTTAAGTTGATAATTGGGGACAATGACAGGGAAATTTGGACGACTTCGTATTTTTGGCTCCTTGCCGTCTCTTTAACTTCTTTCATTGAAGTAGAAAATAAAAACAAGGCCTTTTCTATTTTGGTGTAGAAATAGAGAAACAAAATAAAAGGTACACGTGACCCTTGAATTTTCATATTTTTAATTACAGTTTTCAATTGAACCATAACCTTGAATATATATTTTTTTTATTATGGAATGGTTTTGTGTTAATACACACAGAAGCGTCTCTTTTTTTTTAAAATTAAAATATTTATTTTTGTAATCTTGATAAAAAAAATATGACTATTGCTTTTAGCAGGGTCCACCAATTCTGATGTCTTTTTGTCAACTGATTAATTGGAAATTATTTGTATGTAAGCCTTTCTTAAAATTTTTATTATTTCCAGATGGAAAAAAAATATTTTTTAGGTCATTTTGCTAATTTTTTAGGATATATTGTTCTGTTTTTTGGAAACATTTCTTAAATCGGAAACTTCAAAAGTAATTTTTTTAAAAATCTTTTTATTTATCTTAAAATATTTGTTCGAAAAATTCGATTCACATTTTAGTGCTCATGAAATAAATTATTTAATTCAAAACTGTTATTAATATACAAATATTTTGTCATTTTGGACAGTATTATTAGCTCCCCCAATTTTTTTAAAGAGTAATTCTTAATTTTGAACGGAACCGTGGGTTATATGCGCAGGTCTTTCAAGGAAGTACATGAGCAGCCCATAGGGGGTAAAAAGCATCATTCTCAAAGACAAAAGTTAATGATAAATTCTAGCGTGGCAGATATCAAATCTTAGTTTTCCAACCATGAAATAAATGAAGAGTTCCATAGAACCACTGCGTCAGATTATTTTATGGGCCATTTTTTAACAATTTTTAAGTTCATCAATTAATATTTGAGTTTTGGTTATTAGTCACTCACTGGAATGTGATATAATAACATGGTAAAATAGGTAAATAATAAGTAATAAACAAAATAATATATAACATGAGTTTAAAACCACATTTTAATGTTTGACTAAAATTAACGTTTTGGATTTTTTTTAAAGATTCAACTCTATACACTACGTAGTATATTACTTTTCATGATATTATTGATTAATAATTATTAAACTCACTAACAATTACTCACTCACACTGACAGAATCTCTATTTCATTATTTCTGCTTAATTAACTTTTATAATCTCGATCCATCAAGTAGTAAAAGCTGTCTTTAATTGCCTTTTATTTAATCCTTGAAATTTTTTAAAAAAGTAATGAAAGTTATTTTCAGTTTGGTTCAGATTTGGTGTAAATAAATTATTCAAATCGTACATTTTTATAACAGTTTGCTCCAAACAAATCTGAATTTTCGTTAGGTACTTGATGTATTCATTCGTTTTGGTTTTCTTCTCTTCGTTAAAATTTTCCAAGACTGACTAATTAATGAAATCGAAATCCTCGCTTCTTCGGAATGAAGTTTTCATTAACTTCAGGAATTCTTATTACCTTTTCATTCCAATATCGTTAGCATGTAGCTATCCTTTTCAAAAGTTCAACAACCTCACATCAGATGCGTAATTTGTACGGACATCTTAATTTGTAATTTTATTTGAAGAAATAAAAGAAAAAAAGAAAATTTAATTAAATGCCAGGAACTCTTTACAGGAAATAATCTTCGCTTTTTCAAATAGCAGTTACTCATGTTAAACAATAAAGTGTTGTGAATTTCTCGCTTCCAACAAGGATTGTATATTTTGTTGTGTATGATACAAGTTAATTTAAATTTATATTTAAACGTGTCTAAAAGAATAATTGAGAATAAGTAATAGTTTGATAAAAGATTTTCATTCTTGTCTAGCATTAAAAGAAATGAGTGTTATTTTTTAAACCATAATCTGAAACGTTTCTCAATCAAAGTATAATTATGCCGCCTAACAGTAGACTGCTATATGAAGGCTGTGGATATTATGTAATTTAAGACATTGAAGTGCATGTACTTCATAGGTATATCAAGTGGAAAAGAGCTATATCATTACTGACTTTTGGATTAGTGTAATTACAGCATGAATGTTGGATATAAAGCTTATCAATTAATGCACATATTATTCGTTGTTTTTGATCTAATTCATCAAAACAATATGCTTACTCAGATTGGTTTGATATGTATTTCTCTCTCTCTCTCTCTTTGTATCTTATTTTAGTAATTATTATCCCTACTTGGACCTGTGGCGTAACGGAGAATATTAATCCCTCCCCGCAAAGTCAGGTTTGGGGCCTAAAGCCTTGCTTTGCATCAGTCAGGCTTTGTGCCCCGTAGAATGCTGCCCCGGGTTGCGGAGATGCACGTTACGCCACTGCTTTCAGACGTAATAAATATATTTTTGGATGTAAAAGATAGCTGGCATCTACTTCAAGATAAATCTAAAGGAATTTGCAAGTTAATTGACTGGGCGTGAAAATTAAGAGAATGTGGTGCAATTTTTAATGTCTTAATATAAGAAAGGGCATGATTCATATTGGAGAGGTTCGTGATTGTGTAGCTTCTAATGCGATACTAATGAAGCAATTCAATAATGTATGACTGTTTTTGTCATATCACTAGTTACGATTTTCGTTTTGTGCTTCAAACATTGCAACTTCATAAACACGCTTATAGACTTTTTTTTAAAAGAAAAAACATATTATATATCGTATTTAAATGCAGTCTTTTGATGCATTATTTATCTTAAATATTTTTAGTATATGTGTGTGCTCATGTATGTACACACACATAGACATTTGTTCAAAAAAAGAGCTACCAATACGATGTTAATGGAAAATAGAGAGTATGGAATAAGTTCTCCATCAGTATAATCTATCAGCTTATTATTCCAAATAAATAATTTGATAAAAAAGAATGGGAAGAGGCAACTAATGAATAATAGTTGAAGCTAGTTATTTAGTAATAGTTAATTTTTCATATTTTTTTCTCATTAATATAATGATATCTTGAAATGCAAAGTCATTTGCTATAACCTGCGAAGTATATTGCTACATGATTTATTCTATATTCTTTTATGAAAGAGAATAAATAAGTAATGCTGTGTTGTTAATCAAAAATGTGTTTTCAGCTTTTCATGTCTTTTCTTTCTCATACAAATTTCTGCATTTTTGATGTGGAGGATTTTTTTTTCCATCATTTTTTTTTAAATGTCATTGGTCTGAAAGGGTTAAATGAGGCATTCTTGTGAAATTTCCTTTGTATTCGATTTGTCATCATCGCCGTCTTTGTTCTTTTTTACACGTGTTATAAGGATTACTTGAATATAGATGTTCTGATATCATAACCTTTCAATTTAAAAATGAAATATATTACAGTCGACTCTCGATAATTCGAAGTTGGAGGAACCAATGAAAAACTTCGAATTATCAAGAGAGTAGAAAAAAAAACTCCCATGATACGCAAAGTATTTTTTCTAACACGTTTAAATTTGAAACTATGTAATAAAACAACAATTGTACATACATTATTTTAAAGTATTTTTAAAAAGTACATATTATACAATATAAATATTATACAGAAGTTACAAGTCCTGTTTTAAAAAACATTCAATACATTCTCTCATACACAACTCTACACACCTCTTCTTCACAATAGTGGACCATCCTTTCTGAACACATGTGTAGCAAGGCCTCGTGTTAAACGAAAGATATGGATGGTTGACAACAGGTGCGGATTAGTCTATTGTCTACTTGAAGAAGGAAAGCAATAAAAGTGCATTTTCGCTTGATGAACCGGAAAACACTAAGAAGAGGGTAGCAGACAGATGGTTATTAAATGGGCTACGTTACAGGGGAGACACACAAATACAATACAACACAAAACTGTTCCAACCTATTTGCTACAGGACTGTACATGATAGTGAGTGTTTGAACTGTTCAGAGTTTTATGAGATAACTTAGAATTATTGCGTGTTGTTGTCTGCCAACCACAGATTTTACTTCGAAATATCAAGAGCTTTTCTTGGGACTGAGCATGTACTTCGAATTAGCGAGAGGTTCGTATTATCGAAGGTTTGAATTATCGAGAGTCGACTGTATTTATCATTGCACAAGATCTTTTAATATAAATGATCTTTGTATTTATTTTTGGTTTTCGTAATGAAAGCTGCGATTATTATCGTTTGCTAATTTCTCTTAGTTTTCTGTGGGCAAATTAATGTCACTTTCATTATTTAAAAACACTTTTTTTCCCCCCGTGAACTAACGGGTCTTTTCTAAATTGTCATTCTATGTCGTATTTTCAGACAAGAATAGTATTATATTATACAACTTTATTTAAGTATTTTACTTACTATTTCTTAGTTTCGTAATTGTAAGCACTGTAACCGTTGATAACAAATCAGAAAATCTTTGTTCTATGCGTTTTAAGGACGGGAGCTTGACTGCTATTAATCTCCATGTAGAATTGTATTTCTCTCTCTCTCTCGGCCATACAAAAATTCCATATTTTATCCTTAAATGACACTGCTCTTTATTTTCTTGTCTGGTGACGTTTTAGAATAACAAATATTTTCTCTTTTTGTGTCGTATTTGCATTTTTATCACGTATCTTTCTCAAAGATGGCCGTTCCAAGTTTATTTAGTCATGTGTGTGATCACCAAGTGTGCGCGTGAGACACCGGCTTGATTTTAAATTCACATCACGAAATACCCCTCTCCTACCTTGTCTTTTTCATCTTCCTTTTGTTGATGTGACTGTGATTTGGTACAAGACTCATTCACTTTTATTCCGCAGTTGCTTAAATTTCGATCATTAATGAATTGTTTGCCGACTGAATTTCTATCGTATGATTTATGGCTGGTTCTAATTGAACTTTAAGAATACTCCCAGTGTTGGATCGCGGCCATTGAAATAAAAAAGGAAAAGAAGAGCAATATAAATTTCGAAACCTAAGCAGAAAAATGTTAATGTAGCTGTTCCAACTGCGTCAAAGCCGAGACGTTTCGCAATCTGTACTTTTTTGTATATTTTGTGCACGAACTAACTGTGACACAAAGTGCAAATTTACTTTGGCATTGGAAACACTGACGTAATACGGTTTGTATTATGCCAATTAGTTAAATCAAGGTATTTTTGGTTGATCTTTTTTAAATACCATTAAGTTGATTCAGATATAAGTGAAAGTAAACTAAAATACTATACTTGTCATTGAAATGTTTTTCATTTGTTCTTAATTTTCATTTCATCTATATCAATCTTGAGTTCTTAAGACTCGCATTGTGCTAATATGACTGTTAAACTGTGAATTATACTGTCTTATACTTTGATGTATTCTTGAGCTTTATGTTACAAGTACAACCATGTAGTTTATGATATAAAATGAAAAGTATTTTAAAATATATTAATTAGAACTTGGCTTTTTTCTCTCTCTCTCGAAGAAAACAATCTTCAAAAGAAAATATTATAGACAATATAATTATAATGGAAAAAATTATTTAATAAACATCTTAGAAGTTACGAGATATGAATCTTTCTAAAATTTTATTGTAAATTAATATTTAAAAAACAGCCAATGTCTGAATTTTAAGAAATCGTAAAAAGCGTAGTTGTGCATTTGATAGTTAAAGAATGCAAAAGATTCTATATAAAAACCAATATGATCTATAATATTGTACTAAATTAACTCTAACTTAAAACAATAAACAAGAAAATAGATTCATATCTGTGTGGATTTCAAGTAACGAATTTACGTCTTGAATTGTGGCTGAAGTATCCTAGTGGGGATGGTTGCGAACTCGTTATCGGCTTTTTTTCTGTCCATTCCTGGTCACTCTAAAATTCCATCATGTAGAAAGCTTGATGCACGTGAAATCTGTCGAGGTTCTAAATCCTCAAGTTAGAGTAGGATGGGAATTTTATAGAATGGAGACTTTTCCCGTAACTTGAGTGTATTTGAAAATTGTGAGGTCCGTTGGTTACAGCCCTTTTGTTACTTTGTAGTGCGAAGTTAATAAAGAATCTATGCATCTTAAATTGCACAGATTAAAAAAGCAGCACAAGAAAAAAACTTAAAACGAAAATGTCTACTGCATGTTATTCGTTACTAAGTTCCTCAGAAATTTTTTAACTGCATTCATATTTGAAAAAAAGAAGCCTCTTCATGAACTGTCTGATTGTTCGAATATTTGATTGTATTGATTAACGTTACTAGAAAATGATAAGAGAAACACACAGCTGCGTAACGGTGAATATTAAGGCGCCCCCCTCACCTGCAAAGTCAGGTTTTGGGCCCCAAGTCGGATCTTACAAAAGATTGCGAACCAGTACGTACTTGGCGTCAGTCAGGATTTGGGCCCTTCAGGATCCCCCCCCTCCCCAGCGACGCTGGGGGGGGGGTACATTACGCCACTGGAAACACAATAGTTATTGTTAATGTGTTTCATAATTTTGAACCATCTACAAGTAACGAACACCACCTCAGCTAACACACCACGTCGTATGAAGATTTAAAACCAAAACAAACTTAAAGCGCATCAACCTGCGGGTTTCTGTAAAATCATGAAACAATAAGAATATTTTTATTGCAAAATTATCGAAGGCAATAATCTTTGAGACAAGCGGTTTTAATCTAAACCAGCGACTCTTAAACTGTGGTTCACGGACCCCTAGAAGTCCGTAAGGTCTCTCATATAACGCTAAGATTTTCATCCTTTACAAACTCTGAATAGTCCTCGTGGAAAAATTGAGAGATGTGCCACCTTAGACTAGATCGCTCAATTGCCCTTAATGAAAAAAACTCCACTATAGAGAGAGAACATGTATTTCAAAGTCTTGGGGGTCCGCGATGTCAGGCTGATACATAAAGGCAGTCCGCATCGATCGAAAGTTTAAGAACGGCTTACTAAACTGTAACTTTTCCACTTCGTATTTTTCATGCACCCAAACTGAAGCGTATTATGCAATTCCTTCAGGGTTATTTCTTTTCACCATTTTAATTGAAACATGTTTTTACTTTCGAGTGACAACTGTTTCGCATTGTATCCACAAATTTTATCTTTTAAGAGCTTTCTGTTTTATTTGAATGCTTGAAATAAAAAAAATTTAAAGTAAAATAAATTGTTTGCAACATATTTAGTATTGTAGCATATGGTAAGGGGAGGGGGTCCAAATTCATTGTTTGTGTAATTTATTCAGTAAAACCAGAAGTGTGACCCTGTTTTGTTTCTTACAATGTTTGGATGGAACTGTATTTTTTTTAATTCTTTAAATTGTATACTTATTACTCAAATTTTATTTTTCTCAATTGCTTCTTTGTATGTTTATTTGTTGTTACTATATACTTAATTTCTATTCAATTCTTCTTATTATTTACAATTCCTATTTTTACTATGTATTTTGTGTAAAATAATTATTTTACTGCCATGCCTTTTTACCAACGCCATCGAATGCATTTATATTTTGCACGATGACAACATATTGTGTGTTTTAAGTTGTTAGTATAATACAGTCTGCGCGTGGAATGTTCAGTTACTGTACTGTCTTTCGCTGGAAGAGGTTCTCGCCGCTCAAAGCTACTAGCATATGTTTAAATCTTTCTACGCAGAATTAAAATGTTTGAATTTTAAAAGCAAAAGTCATCCTTTAGTCCCGTGTGGCGTTCACAATCTTAACGATTTATTTTTAAACAGATTCTAAGTTTAGTGTCTTCATCCTTTATAATTCATGTTTTTATTACTTTAATATCAAATGCATGTCATAATTCCATTTACACTAGTGTACAAAACTTAAACAACTTCGATTTTGCCGCAAAAAATCAACTAAAAAACATGAAATTTATATTACAGAAGCACATTGCAGAACTTGGAGAAAGAATAGTGATAAAAAAAATTTAATAAAACGCATAAGTATGGAACGAAGCTGAAAAAGACTTTCCTAACAGAATGGCAATACTGTTAGGGGAAAAAATACTTTGAAAAAATACTTTCCACATAAGGAAGAACAACAAACCAAAGTCTTACTATATGACCTCCCCTAACTGCGATGGTTGCGCATCACCGTTTGTTCATACTTATACCCAGTTATACAACACTTCTTGAGGTAAGAGTTGCCACTCCTCGTGGAACAATTTGATTCAACTCTTAAGTGTTCTCCGGAGAATACAATCTTGCTTCCAGGTGCCTACCCAAAGCACTCCACACACGTTCGATGAGATTCAAATCAAGGAAGCACCTATCCATTCTGCATATTTTCTCACTTTCTGGAAGCTCCTCAACAGCAGAGGTCCGAGGTCCTGTGTAGCTTCCAGTTGTCTATTAAAGCAAAATCTGGACTAATGGTATCTCAAACCACAAGAACGGGTGTGTGTGGGGGGGGGGATAACTTAATCACCGTAAAACGATTTCTTGGAATTGAACTTCTGTCAAAAATGTAGAGCTCCTTTTATCTTAATGCCTCCCCATACAAGCTTGCCAAAACCGCATCAGTGGAGTCTTTTCCTTATGTTAATAAAATGAAAATGTGTCTCTTGCTCTCTTCACACAAGTAGTGCCGATAATCCTTTGTCAGACTGAAAAAATTCTCATCGTAACTGTTATTGAAGTATCCTGTTTTCATTACAGTGCAGCAACCAACATTGCTGATTAGCTGTTGTCAATAGTATGTTGCATTCAAGACGGGTGTCAAAATAGCATAAGTCACCTTTATTAATAGCATCTGGCCTCTGTGAAACGGGACACTTGTTTGCTATCTGCAACTTCTGAGCAAAATTATCTCCTTTCTGGTTTCGCGGTCTATTTTTGACTGCTCGACGTCTCATTGATCATCACGCTTTCCTTGGTTTACCATCATCTCTTTTGAAGGTTTTCCAAGCTCGTGAAACAACACTTCTGTTAATTTCGAATTTTGGTACAATGCTCGTCTAACTCTGCCTCTCATCAAGCTTGCCGATCATTTTACAATTTGTAAAAGCCTCCTGGTGGTTTCTTGTAGTCATATATTATGCTTACCTCTTACTCACATGCAGCGAATGTCTGCAGATGCGCCTGCCCTCCTTTTTTAAGTTGTTTTGTATTGCGCGTGCTGCTCGTCGTGTTTTGTGAGCCCTCATGACCTATGACAGGCATGAGGGCTCGCAAAACATGACGAGTAAAAATCTTTGACGTCTTGCTTCTAATCTTTGCAGATGCATCACAATTTTGCTGAAAGGACCTTTCTTTACACTGATCGCAAAAAGCATTTTGCTGCAATTTCATGGCTGTATGCTGAAAAATTACTATTTATACTTAAATTTTGCGAACTAATATACTTGTATTGTGGATTACCGCGAGTGAAATTCTAACATTATTTACGAAATGAACTGTCTTCAGTCTAACGATAGTATCTGTAAACAGCTACATTTTCACTGCAGTCACTCTTCCGTTACAACCATCAAACGTTATGTTGTTTCCAGTGTTTTCCCCCCGAAAACCTTTTGCTAATGTACCTGGAAGTTAGTGAAGCATCTATAGAGAGAGAGAGAGCCGCCGAGATTCAATGAGGCTCAACGAATTATTTCACGGATACCTTCTCAATAGCAAAATGAAGCTGACGTATGCGGTTTTTGGATTCTCTCACCCATAGTTTCACTCCCTCTTCTTATTTTAGTTGCATTCTTTGTGTTTATATCCGTGGGAAATTTCACTCAAGTTTTCCGGGCGGTGAAGGTCATTGACGAAATGTTGACGTCCGTATTTGAACACATCATTAATCGATATCATCAAGTTTTATCCTCTTGCTATCGTCGACTTTATCATTTATTATATCTAGTGTAACTATATAACTATTATTTGTGTGTGTGTGCATGTCTAACCACGCTGAAAGATCCAGAACGCGCAAATTAAAGATATAGTCTTGTATCATCTCTCAAAACTTATTCGGAAGGAAAAGTATATATTTACGGATTAGAGTGTTTCAGCGACCGGATTTGGAATTGTAATGTATTATTACAATTCCTCAGTAAACTGAAATACTCAGATTTCTTGATTTATGAATAAGTGCTGAATCAATTTTTGTCAATCTTATCAGTGATATCAAAAAGCTTTGTTAAATGTGATATTTAGGTACGCTTTGTATTGTTAATTATATTTTTTCATACCGTTTAAATTTATCTTCTAAGCTATTAAGTTATTGTGTATCAATCAGAGTTCTGTTCCATTCTGTTAAATTTTTGGGAGGCTCGTCTTATTTTTTAACTCTAAAAATGCCTTTTCTATGTTCGTTAATCGTTTAATTAACGATTGAATGAAATTAATTTTTTTAGCTTTTATTTGTCTCCCGCACACATAAAAAATTATTCTTTATTAAATAAAACTAGTTTTTCATAATAGTACATTTTTGTAACTTGCGTGAATGAAAAAAAAATTTTTTTTGTTATCTTTTTAAATTAAAAACTACTGAAAGAAAATATGTTGTTAAGTGATAAAATATAATAAAATTAAGATAAAGGCATTTTTTACTGTATGTGTTGATGATCTATCATTTAAGGTATTCTATTTTAGGTCATAATACCTGGGTAAAATTAAGGTATCCGACTACCCTAAAATTGTGAATTTTGCCAGAAATTGACAATTTTTTTTTATGATTTTATTTTATAGGCCATCTTATTAGCTTTATAAAAATATAAAATTTATTATTTTCCGTCCAATAGAACGAAAACAACAAGTGGTTTAGTAAAAGCAGTTCCCATTACTTTAAGCAAGATGTCATACATTAAAACGCGTTTTACTCGAACTGTGTTTTTTTTTTTTAAATGATCAAACGGGGACAGCGATTGCTCAAAAAATTTTCAAAATAATGAACTGACATTTTTTGTGTATATTCTGTATAATAGTAGAAGTGTTTCAACCTTCAGATTTATCAATGACTGTTTTATTACAAAATTTGCAGACTCTTATGTTAATATAATCATTGTTTTTTAAGCAGTTTCATATAATAACTAATATAAAGTGCTCTAGTTTTTGTAAAAATTAAACTATCTCTTACCCTGAAGGTTATTTTAAAAATGAATGACACACAGGATTGAAAAATTGAACATTTGTTCACAAACTTTTGGTAGAGAATGGATCGCGTTTATGCTATTTTTTTTGTAAATTTTTACCCATTTTTTCTCATGTATTAATAATAATTTGTTTTTCTCTTCTTAATTTTAGCATATTTTTCTTAAAATGTACTAAACAAATCTAAAAACAACAAAAAAATTCCCATATCTAGATTTTTTTTTTTAAGTTGTCGCTAGTAGTCGGATACTTTAAACACGAAATCATTTGTTTGGGACGAATTATAGTAATTCCTTTATATATTTTATAGTGTAATTGTAATTAAAATAATTAACTCTCCATATTTAGAACTATTCATTTTTAATTTTATGAAAGGGTTTTTTTTTATTTTACTGTTTAATATTATCGAACTAGTGCGATATACCTTTGTAGTGGAGCTTAAGGTGACTGACTACGCTCGGAACCGTGATTTTGGAAAAGCGTATAAATATTTTTTTTAAATTTGTGTTGGGAAAAAAGTGGATTTTTCCCCCCAAATAACATTTTTTTTGTTCTGAGCAGTAAAAAGATTTTTTTCTAAAAGTTGCCAAAGGCTTCCGATGGCAAAAGGTGCAGAACGTAATTAGACATTACAGGTACAAAGGAATCATGAGTAACCTATTGTGCGAGTTTTGAATAAGACAGGGAACTTCTTTCTTATCTCACTCCACAACGCACTAATAACGATTATGTTACATTTGATGACAGACTGTCTATCTATGCAAATGAAGTTCATGAAATTGTTGATTTGTTGTAGCCAATGAATAGCGATTCTGATGCAGAAATCGATGCAATGAAACTCTTATCAGATCTGTTACATTTTTCTAATTCTTTACATTGTTTGGAAACTGTGAAAACATACTTTATGCAGTAGGATGTAAATGATGCAGTATTTTCTCTGCTTAAAGTCGAAAAAAGAACTTTTCCGAGTCAGGAATCGAAAAGATTTTCAAATATCTATTAGTTAGTATTTTAAAATTTCCAATTAACTGGTGCGTAATGATAGAGATATTTTTGTGGAGTTGCTTATTATAGAATTTCCCAAAGGTAAGTGCAAAAAATTTGCATTTTGTTTGAATTCCGATATGACGTATAACTCCGATTTAACGAACAAAATGTTTGGTCTCAATGAAACCGTTAAATCGGTGTCCGACTGTATATAGTGTCAGTTGAATTAGAAAATACATTTTTTGAATTGTTTTAAGAGCATTTACAATAAAAAAATTATTTAAATGCCTTTTTTTTTGGCAAAAAATGAGGGAAAATGCCATTTTTAGAACTTTTTTTTTAGAAAAATATGCTTCAAAATAATATTTTTCCTATACATATAGCTCAGATTTCTTTACTGAGCCTGAATATGAGTTAATCAGATATATAATTTAGGAGTGAATTTATTTATATTTTTAATGTATCAGAGGGAGGGGGGTAGAGAAATTTTAAACAAAAATAACGGTTATTATTCCAGAGAGAGAAGGGGTGATCGTGTAACTCCAAAAATAATGTGGACTTTTCAAAACTTTTAGTTCAGGCAAAATAATTTTACTATCGAAGCATTTTTCATAAAAAGGAGAATGTTTAGAAATACAGTTGGTCACTGATTTAACGAATTTATCGGGACAGAACACTTGTTCGTGAAATCGAGGTTATTCGTTCTATCGGGGTCCAAGTAAAATACAAATTCTTTACATTTCCCTTTACAAATTCTACAATTTGCAACTACATTAAAAAATATCCGTCGTTTGTAATTTCACACTTTTTATTCAGCAGCTAAAAATAATGGTAAGTTATTACTCGCCAGTTAACTAGAAATTTTAAAACACTAGTTGTTTGAAAGTCCTTTTGGTTTCTTACTCGTAAAAATTCTTTTTTCGACTTTATACAGAGAAGAAAATAGTGTATCATTTACATCCTCTGCTCAAATGTTTTTACGGTTTCCAAATAATGTAAAGCATTCGAAAATGTAACAGTTTTGATATGAGTTTCATTATCACTTTCTGCATCAGAATCGCTATTCATTGATATCGACAAATCACCCGTTTCATGTACTTCAGTTGCACAAATAAGCAGTTCGTCATCAAATGTAACATAATCGTTAAAATCTTAGATATTCCTCTGCTTTGTAGAGTGGAATGGGATAAGAAAGGAGAGTTTCCTGTCCTGTTCAAAACTCACACGATAGCTTACATTTGTGACTTATATGCACCTGTTAAATCTAAAAGCTCTCTGCACCTTTAGTCGTCGAAATTTGAAACTTTCCAAGAAAAATCTTTTTTCTGTTCCGGACAAAAAGGATATCATTTGAAAAAAAAATCCAATTTTTGCTGACACAAACTAATAAATAAATGTTCAGCTGTTGAAATAATTCGTTAATTCGGGGTTTGTTATTCGTTAAATAGGAATTTTTGCCCTCGTTTTAATTGGGGAAAGAAAAAAAATCGTTAAATCAGGGTCCCACTGTTTGTAATTTTTCCTTCATGTTTTCTGAAAAATTGTATTTTATTCAGTGATATTCTTAAAAATATTTTTGTGTGTACTGTAACTTAACTGACACTTGATATCGAAAAGTTATTAATTTATACGCTTTTTCAAAATCTCATTTCCGAACGCGTGTAGTCAGTCACCTTAAGCGATTATAAATAACAATACAAATTTCTTTCGTACCTGATGCGTCATCAGTTTATGAAAGCGTTAAGATGTGGTAAGATCTTTCTGCAGTTTCCACGTTCTCTTATTAAGAATGAATGATTAACAAGTCATGTGTGTCAGCAGCCAAGCTGTGAACGAATTTCGTGGAAACCCCATTACGCAAGAATCAAAAATGCATTTTAATAGCTTTCTAATGCAAAATATTTTTTTTTCTTTCTGTTGCGTATTTTGAATTTTATGGGATAATGCATTCGTTACAGGTGCTGAACCAAAACACATCGTCTGCGTTTCGGTAATATTATGTAAAGAAATTTATATATTTTATTCCATGCCTCGCGATCTTCCATTGTTCCATCAATACAATATCGCATCGTTTCGAAGGACATAAATCAAAAAACACCGTACTTTCTGTACTTTTATTCGCAATGTAGAAGTGACGGGAATTAAATTTTTCCCTCGCATGGTGATTGATACATTTTCTATTCACGCTGACGTCGTTTTAAAGAGAAAAACAAACAACAAAATATTTCGTACCTAGGTGGGAACTCTTCCAAATTCATCGGCCAGAGGAGTGATGTAGGTGAAGAATTTTTTGCAATCGTGCGCGCGCGCCCACGTAAAAAGGCTTTGTGTATCGCATACCTGAACGTCACATTCAATTGGAAAAAAAAAAGCGTTTTTTGGGCCTTGAATTTGTGACCTTAACTCAGACATTTTGATTTTCAAAATTTAGTCAGTAACTTATTTTTATGTGAATTGAAGGCTTATTTATTTTATAATTTGCTATTTTGCCAGAATCATGAAATAATATGAAGCTATTTTTACATTTGATTCCTGTTTCAAACTTTTATTTAAGCATTGACATCAGCCGATTAATATCGAAAATGTTTTAAAAGGGCTTATGTTTATGATAAAAAAAAATTAAATTAAAATTATTGAATTTCACAGAGATTTGGGCATTGTGACTTTACGTGCTGTGGAAGCTTTGGGAATTTTCAAAAAAAAAAAAAAAGATCTTCCGTTACATTTTTTGGTGAGGTCCAAATGAATGGAACATGGAGAAGGAAGATCTATTTCAGAACTTATTAAATTTACAAGCAACCTGATATTGTAAAATTCGTTCAATAACAGAGACTTAAATGGGCTGGTTATATGGCTAGAATAAATAAAGATACTTGCTGGGCATGAAAATCTTTCTGGCAAAGCTCATGGGAAATAGACATCGGGGCAGACCCTCGCTAAGATGAATTGATTGTGTCGGAAAAGATCTTAATATTTTAAAGGCTAATAACTGGAAAACAGTTACCAAAAGTAGAGATGCCCGGAGGTGGCTTCTAGAGAATGCCAGGACTTTTTTTGAGCTATTGAAGAAGAAAATTATTGAATTAGAATTACATCTGAATAAGAGTTCTTTATTTGTCTTGATTTTTCACTCAAAAGACGAATTCAATTATGTGTAATAAAAATAATTTCTATCATTTAGGGGATTATATATTTTCTTATTTCTGGAGTGATTCATGTGTAAAATTCATTATTACTGTTGCTTTCACGAAGCGTTCCTTTGTAATTTTTAAATCATGGATAGTTAGGTTCTATTTTTCAAGAAATCTTGTTCCAATATGGGAACTTACGAAATAAACACAATTTCATTTTATTTCGTTCAATTTAAAAACATATGAACGGGAATTTTCGCAATGCTGTGTTAGATTTGCTGCAACATTACATTATTATTATTTTGTTATTGTTTCACATCTTTTTAAAGTTTGCTTCGGATTACAATATGTATTTATAATTGCCTTATTCAGTAATATGAATTGTTTTATATAAAACTTTTCGGTCATAAATTTTTTAAATGAAACTTGGGGGTGGTACCCCTGTCCCAATCCCCATTATACAAATTATACAACTGTTCATACACATTGATAAAATTGTATAACCGGAATTTACATGTAAGATGTAGTTCAGTTTTTTTCCCCATTATATTGTAAGCAGAGGGGGGAAAACATTTCTAGGCTTCATCTCCGCTTTTTAATTTGTACTTCAATGTCCGCAAACTGTGATTATGCTCTATTCTGTTGTAAAGAGATGTCGTTGATTTTATTAACTATACCTTATATATAAATAAATTTAGTGCAGCACTTCGAAAAACCTTTTCTATATATATAAAGAGAGGGGGGGGGAATCTTTATGTAGTTTTTGTCTTACAGGGCAATAGAAAATTCACAGAGAGAAATAACAGCATTGTTAGTGTAAAATATATGAGTTATTAAACAAATGGTGATAGGAAATATATTTAAAATGATGCTTTGAAACGGATAGGCTTAAGATGAATTTTTACAAGCTTTATTTCCTGATAGATTTATACTTTTCATTCGTTACCTGGCCGACAATTACGCAATTTTTCGTGTCTTGTGAGAATTTTCTTTAATTCTCTCATTTATCTCCATATATTCGAGATTTATTGTAGATTCACGAAACACAACGAGGGGGGGGGGATGAAAGTGCATGCAGTTTTATAAATAAGTAATTATTTAATTGCTCTCTAGTTTTGAGCTACAGGTACTTATAAATATTTGCTTATAAAATGTGCTAACCTTTATAATAAATAATTCATAAATGCATGGGGCGTGGTTCAATTTATTAAATGGAAAAGTCAAAAATAAAAAATATCCAAGAGCCGGAGAATACGGAAAAAAAAGAAAAAAATTCACTCGCATTTTTATTATATTGTATTTTGTTAGAAAAATTTTATATAATTTTCAAAAAGTATTTTGAGTTCAATAATATTTATTCGTGCTTATAGTTTTCAAGCAATTGCTTAGTATAATATTAATTTCATTAGTTAATGAAACGAATATATTTGTAAAAAAATGTGGAAACTTCAAATTATATTTTTATATGCAAGATACTATACTGTAAGTTTCGAATTGTTGAAGATGCATTATTGTTTTTTGGGTCTCTATTACATTTATAATTCGTTTAAAGCCTGGTTTATATGTTGTGTGAGTTAGCTAAATCAGGTGTTGATTTGTAAGTATTGTACGTACTTCGTATTTACTAATATCAGCGCATTCGATTACATATTGTACCAAAAATTAGGTTGAATCGCAAATTATTTTTATTTTTGAAAAGAATTATGATATCCTTTTCTAAGAAAGAAAGTTTTTAAGGCACTTGGTCCCTCAGGTAATGATCCCGCCGTTGACTTGTCCTACGAAATAACGGAAACTGTATCACATTAAAAGGAACCGAGATTTAAGACCTCATGCGATGTTCTGTGAAAGTTTGGAGAGCGAAATATATATACAATCTCGGATGTCACTTTGTCATTTACGAGGTTCGTCGCTAAAACCTATGGTGCAGTTTTAAGAGCGACATGAATCCATACCAAATGAAACTTTATTTTTAGAATTGTTTCCAAAAGCTTATTGTAAATAGGGATTTCTTATAAAAGCTCTCATGTAGATGAAAAATAGCTGAAATATTTGAATTTTTAAAAAAATTTCTCCATGAGTCATATATTAAAAGTGAACTGTCAGCTGTTGTCCATTGAAATACTGTTGTCCCCCTCGAGCATGCAAAGTATTTCTTTAGTCTGAGGTAATTGCAGTCCACAAAGATTCCATATTCCTAAAATATTTCCAGTTTCTATTAAGTGTGGCAAATTCAAATTTTATAGCCCTTGTTGAGACCTTAAAATCTAAATTGATTTTTAAATGTTAGGTTCTTCATTCATGAATATCATATGGATGACCTCTTCGTTATCGAGAATATCATGTAAATTTAGTAATTTTCCTTTTTTTAACATTCTTTTAAAAGCTTTACTTGTATGTACGAAATCTTAGAACTCAATTTTTACCCACTTTAAAAGGTCTGATTAATTCGAAATTTTGCTCACTTGTCCAGGACCGATGACAATACAATAATTTAATAACTTTGTTCCATTGTCCCTGTCAGGACTAACGATTTCCCATTTTCATACCCCATCCCGCATCTGGCGACTAATTTCAGATTTCATTTCCAGATTTGGCGACTAAAATATTAAGTTACAACAAAGTTCGATTAACTAACTATAAAAGGGTGGTTTTTAGTTTTTTTAAACTATGTTTCTTAATTTATTTAATTCTGAAATAATTTAGTTTTTAAACGTTTTTAGTTACATTTTAAAATTCCTGCCATATTTACGTAATTGTTAATATTTTGAAAAAATTGAATAGAAAATCAGTGGCACATACCTTATTTAAAAAAAAAAAAAATCAACCCTTTTCTCCTAGAGATTTAAAACATTAAGCTATATAACGTTGAGTACACATATGCAATTTAGTGATTTTTTTTATTACCTTTGGAATTATTTTGTGATCATTCTTTTGTGTTATGCAAATAATTTTCTGTGGCTTTTTGAACTTTTTTTTTCAAAAAAAATATTTTTTTACACAAATTTTGACTGTTAACCACACACACACACACAACTTAGTTTTTTTATGTTTAATTGTTCCAATAGTAAAATTTCTATTCATTTAAAAGTCATTATTTTTCAAAAACGCAACGCATGTAAAGCAAAATTTGACTACAAACTAATTTTAGTACTGTTTGTTTATTTTTTTTTCTGAATTATCTCTTTATTTACAATAAATAGATAATTCAGTATAATTGTAGAGTATAATTTGATTTTCGGAATCCTTCTGTTTTTCAGTCGGATATTCAATTCATTCTAATGGGGCGTATAAAAGGAACGTTTCCCATATTAATGGCCACTCTGATAAACACACATGTTCCCTTTTCCTTATTCTGGCCATGTATTTCTTATTCAGAACGAAGATTGAAGCTTTGTATTAAGAATTCTTATGGGACTGTCGCGACCGCATTGCTGTTCTGGAAAGCCACTGGATCCCTTTAGCAATAAACAGAGCTTTTGTTTTCTCCACAAAGAGCATTGGCCCATTTTAAATAAAACAAACGAAAGAAAAAGGATAGAAGAAGCAGTTTAAATGCAAATGGTAGTGACCTCCGCAGATGAAATAATGACCCTGTGATCGTAGGTTACTTTTCGGCAAAATACGTTGGCGGAGTGGGAGCTTTAGGTGGCAACCTGAGCTATCAGTAGAATACTCTGTTGCAGAAAATGTTTTATTTTATTTTCCTGAGTTCTTATTGGTTTTTATTAGTTTGTATCTGTTTAAAAGGACGTACGCTGAGTTATTCCTTGGCTATTGGGTTACTGATGCAAAACAAATTTTTTAATACACTTGTGGATCACAAATGGGTTAAATCCAGGATGGTCACATGATAAATGCAGTCACGTGTTCTCCATTAAATTCAAAATTGATAGGCTTGTAGTTTGACTTGTAAAATTTACATAAAATTTCAAATTATCAATAGGATGAAGATATTCAAGTATTATACGATTCTACAAAAAGTTTCTCAAAATAAAAAATGCTTATATTATTTGTGTGTTTTTAAATCAAGTGCATGTTAATTAATATTAGTTATTGTCGACAAATATGTACTTAAAAGAAAAAAATTTCTGTAAAAAGCAAAAGTTGGTAACAGCGGAGCGCATGAACTGATTGGCTGGAAATGCATGATTACACGTATCATGTGACTGTGACGTCACATGAGTTCAGCCCATTACGATATGCGTGCTTCTGGCTGCACGTTGACAATTTGAAGTATGTATTCGAGCAGTTATCAGTTCTAAAACGGAATGTAAATGTACTTACAAAACAAGATTTCTCCTGCAAAACACAATTTCGAAAACTGAGTAATTATTTATCTATTTTGAAAGAATACTAAAAAAGTATCATATATTGAGGTGATTCACTATATATTTAAAATGGTGAATATCTAATTATTAGAAAATTTAGCACAATTACTATTTATTTTATATGTTAGCGCCTGCGCATGCCAAGAAACACATTAGCAGTAAAATCTTTCAATGGAAACAACTTTGAATACTTTAAATTATTAATTAGATTCCTATAAGTTAAGATATAACCTCATTAATTAATCTTTATTCGAAGTAAAGAAAGCTATGTTAATTATGCGAGCTGCTTAAAAAAATCGAGCAAATCTTAATTTATTTATTTGACTAGAGATTAAATGGAAGTTCTCACTAGTACGAACGCGAATGAAA
>BMAO01008510.1:0-19392 GCA_019973975.1 Trichonephila clavata
TAAAACTGTGAAGTGTCTGTTTCGGTTCCCAGTGGTACTTGATGCGATTGAAGGAGTAAACTTTTCACATTTTTCAAACATATGTTCCTGCTCTTTTAGGGAATTAATGGGGAACTTTTTTTGTAACTTTCTCTGATTCGTAATGACTCCACTTTTCACCTAGGGTCCAATTTTCGTTTTGTTTCTGGTCACCCTGTGAACAGATGTTTGTGAATTTTTACTTCATTTTTCTTTAAGTTTGATTTTAAGTAGTTTTCAAATAAATGTACACGCCATCCAAAATTATCCAAAGACCTCCAAGTTGTTCGAAGCAATTGCAGACACAGGAAAACCCACATTTTTTTTTAAAAGCTGAACATTGCCTTTTAGTCCACATTTTACCTTTAATGAAAAATAATTATTTTATCCCTATTTGTACTATCTGACTAGACATACAGAAGAAAGGTTTCTCTAATTCATTTTATCACATTTACTTTTATGTATATTGAAAATCACTTCTGGAGAACCACTCCTAGGAAGTACTTCAACAGAGCAACCCTAAAAGTAGGATGATGAAACAAATATCAATCAACCTAATTATTGATAGCTTTTAGACTAACTCACAATGAAATTACTCATAGATGTACTACACTATAAGGCAACACATTCCATAGAAGTCCATCAAACTCGTTTGCTCAAACTGTTGCATACTGAATCGAACTCTAACCATGTTTTAGAATATCCTACTTCAATGAATTTGAATCTACTAAACCCCACCAAACATGAGAGTTTTTTTTAAATGTAGAAATTAAGTATTAAATATCGTTTAATGCTCTTTAGTTTTTTAATTTTAGTTTTTTATGTATCATGGGTCTTTGTATTTATCATAATCCACTATGATATATGGAATTTTTTTTCGATAGATAAATTCAATTATACGAAATCCATGATTATGTTAGTACATGTATTTTTTTTTAAATATTTATCCAAGAATTATAATCGATTTTTGTTTCTTATAAAGATTCAGAATTTTCATAAATATCTTTATATCATGTTTCACTACAAAACATTGTTTATGGGCTCAAATTAATTGCAACCGATATCTTCGAATATTTCTTCAATTACTTACTCCAGTTAAAAATTGAATTTCATTATCATACGCTTTGAAGCAAGGTTAGGAAATGCAGTGCGCTGTATACTTTAATATCATTTCTTCATTTTTGTTTGTTAATGTCTCTTGTTCTTTTATTAACGAAAAAGTTTTTCAGAAGACTCATATTTTTTTTATTTCGAAATAATTACTGCATCCATTCTTAAGTTGAATGCGCCAATTAAACTAATTCTGTGTTCAGTTTTGTTCTATTAATTTAACAGCATTCTATTAATTTAACATTTGTCGAAAAGTATTTTTAGCATATATTTGAATTTCGCACATCAACCGAAAAATGAAGGACTGAAAAATTATTTTAAATATAATTGCTTTCGATATATAACATATAAATAAAAGAAGAGAGGCATTAAGATGAAGACAAGAAGGATTGAAACAAAAAATATTAATAATTGACAAAATATTTGAGAAAACGAATTTTTTTCTCCAGAATATTTGACGGGAAACCCACGTGAAAAGGGTAATTTCAAAATATGTTCAGATTTCTTCATTTTCGCAATCCAATCAGGTCAAATTTTTAGAAGAGGAAGAAAAAGAGCTATTTAAAAGAAATATTTGTTTTGATATACATTATACTTCTTAAACACTTGAGTCTCAAAAAAATTCGTCCATTTATTTGTAATTCTATATAGAAAAAAAAAGATTGCATATTTTCTTTTTGTGTAAGTGAGTAGAAAGATGTACTCGATTATTATTAAGTATTAAAAAGAAAGTATCATTAATTTGAAAGGCTTCAATTTTTGCAGTTATTTCGAATCTTCGTGCCTATTTTCTTTTTAAAAGCTTCGTTTGTTATTAATTGAAACTTAGCTTTAGCTATTCAACTTTTTCACGTGATGCTTTGAAATCAGCAGGCAAAAAAAAAAAAAAATGAAAGAGTGTAAGATGTTGATTTAGTATGTGAAATCCCTTTGAATTAAAATATTTTAGAAAATTTAAATTTTGAAAATATGATAAGTATAAATGTTCGACAAGAGAACTAATTGCATGAATGAGACCTATGTAAACCGTGCGAGAGACAGATCATTATTTGGAAGAGCATTGAGTTGATTTTTAATATAAGAGAAGGCCCTTTATTTTTTCGTTATCTCTGCGAAACATTTAACAGTATTTTAAAAGTTGTCACAGCAGCATAATTTGTTTCAACATTTAACTGCACAATTTGCCCACAGAAATATGGGTTGAAGGTTGCATATGTGAAAAATTATTTTTGTTAGGCATTGTTTGATTATAAGGTTTTGTTTGTTTTTATGGTTAGAAACCGAAACATAAAATATATATTTAGTTTCATCATTTTTTTGTCTTGTCCAAGTAAATCTTAATGAAAGAATATTTATTAACGCATTAGAGTATAGTCCTTTCACTGTAGGGCTTCATTGGGGGTAGAATAACGTTATGATGAATAGTTTTAGATCCAATCGTATGGTGCGCTGCCTTTCATCAGTTCACACGCTTTCAATCATTACCTAATAATTTGTAAATTTTTTGCGCTCTACTTTCATTTATTACTCAGCCTACGATCACACAAGTGTGGTATTTTTCTTCAATTCCCTCTTGTAAAAATTATTTCAATACATAAATAAAAATATGACACTTTTTTATTATGATTTCTTTTCTTTATGTTGGTCCCTTCCAAATACGACTACTCCAAAAAATTATTATAACTATTGGGTATTTAAATGTTGTTGAAAAAATTAGTGTTATATAAAGTCTCAATGAGACAACTAGGTTCGTTTTTATGCCTTATATATTCACAAAGCACAAGTAACCGTAAATATTATCACTTCTTTCATATTCATCTACGTCACTATTCGGGAATCGCCTTAAGAGTATCCTTTGAGCTCCGTATTTTAAGCATCTAATAATCAATATACTTGGAGTATTATCTTCATTAAATTTATGGCCATTTTTCTATATGTGTATACGCGCCAATTTACAAATCGATTGATTGAAAATATAGATTGTTCGTAATATTTTAATACACATTTCCTCGTTCTTTACAGTATTGTTGTAGTCATCAACGAATAAATTATATTACTTTAAGAATTCACTTTCAGTTAGTAGATGTATTAGGATTTTTTTTTTATTTGAGAAATATAAAATATTAAGTACTTTCCTATAAGAATAAAAATTTTGTGTGTTCACTAGAATTTCATACTTTCTTACTTAAGCTTTTAAATTGTGTTTTGAATTTCTTTTCTTTTATGCATAACAATAGGTTGGAAAAAAAGTGAATTTTTTTTAAAATTGTTAATGTTGCTTAGAGCAAATTTTTTTTCAAATGCCAGTTAAAAAAATTAAGTGTTGGCCTTTATAATCAGAATGGTGTTAATCATGATACGAACCTAAATGTAAATTTATAGTGTTCCTTCTTAAGCTTTATTCCTCTTATTCAAAACAACTATCAAAGATAGTTTTGTATGCAAATGTTACAATAAAATAATTTAATTTGCACAATTACAGGAACCCATTAACCATGAGAGCTTTATTTAAAAAATGTAGAAATTAAATATTAAATATCATTTAATGTATTTAGGTTTCTTAAGTTTCTTTTTATGCATTATAGGGCTATGTTTACCATAATCTACTATATATTGTACTACTATATATTTTAGATACATAAATACAATTATATGAAATTTAAGATTACGGCAGTATATGTACTTTTTTTTAAAATACTTATCCGAAAATCACTATCATATTTTTGTGTCTTGCACAAGAAACAGATTTTCCGTAGTCATTTTTAAATTGTTTTTCACTCTAAAAAATGTTTATAGGCACAAATTATTTCCAAAGGACTTCTTCAAAGTTTTCTTCAATTCCTTACTCCAGTTAAAAACTTTAATTCATTTTCATACGCACGTATGATGGATTACAAAACCTCGTAGTTTCATTGTATATTTTTTTAGATACTTTCTATAGTACTTTTATTACAGAAAAATTTTTTCAGCCAACTCATACTTTTTTATTCGATCTAGATAGGTAGATAGCAGTTTGAAATATAATTTTATTGAAGGTCAATCAATCTTAAAATACATTTGCCACTTAAACTGGTTTTGTGTTCAGTTTTGTTCATTAAAAAATTCCGATTTTCATGTAGAATTTTATTTTGTCATTTTTTAAGTAATTCAATAATAACTTAATTCGATTACTAAAGAATATTGCTTATATTTTTATATTGCAATCTGTATAATATTATTTCTTAAGAAAAGGACCTAAAAAATTTGAATTTTGGGGTATTTTCGGAAATTAATTTTTTAACGATGAAATTTTCTTGCGCATTTTTGTTTGTATACTAGCCAGTGAACCTCTAATGTGACAAGAGTTAATAAAAACCTTAAACAAGGAAGGATATAAATTCGTTTGGAAATTGAGACTCCCGTTCATTTGATCAAAACTTACGAATTAGGTTTTATTACTCTTAGTCACGGCATGAAACCAATATAGTGTTTTAAATTTTTCTTTGTGACATTTCGCTTGTAAGTACTCATTTATTCAAACAGTTAGTAAAGATTTATTTATTCCTTATTTGAAACATTTTTCGATGCACAATTTTTACGCTACAAAATATAAATATATGAACACATAATATTTGTTTTGTTTTAAGAGGCACTTACACGAAACTATTTTGAAACTATTATAAAATACAATAGTAAATGTTTTGAATTTCTTTTTAATACACATTAAAAAAATGGATTTCAAGGATTTTTTAACGTTTTTTTTTATTTCGTAATCGAATCAGTTTAACATTACAAGAGGAAGAAAAAGCTCCCCTTAAAGGAAATGTTTATTTACTGGACATTACATTTTTCAAATGATTCCGATTTCAAAAAATGTGCTCAATTTTTTGTTATTCTAAAAAGATAAAGTTACCACATTATGTCCATCCGTAGTATCCGTAGATGATAAGGTGCAATCTATTATCATTAAATATTAAATTGAAAATATCGTTCCTTCGAAAGGCTTGAACTTTACAGGTTCTTTCTTTTCTTCTGTTTTTTGTCTACTTTTTTTTTTTCAAACATACGTCGTTATTCTATTGGAAAAAAGTTAACTGAAACTTATATTTACAACTTTTTCACGTGCTGTTTCAAAATCAGCTAGTAGAATTAGATAAAAAAAATCACTAGCTTCAATGAATTTTTGGCTGATTCCCTTGCAAAATCAAACTTAAATTTAAAACTGCTGCATTAGATTTTCTGTTGATATTTTGGAAGATCTTCTGAATGGATTAACTGTCAGTATGAGACAGTTTTTTTTCCTCCTTCCGTAAACGAATACAATAAAACAGTTAACAATGCAAAAGCTGTCAAACAGTTGGAAATCAAATTCCCTGAGTAATAGTACGTTTTCACGAACTCATTTCTTACGGCATAAAAGTGTGCAAAATGTTCCATTAGTGGATTTAGAGTAATTAATAGCGAACAAACTATAAACAAAAGTGGATTTCAGTCTGCCTGGAATACAATAAAGATTCTTTGATGCGCTTTCTTTTACCCTTGATGCAAAAATATTTGAAATATATCCATAGGAAGGTGTGGTCAAAGATTGTGCGAAAGTAAAAAAATGCATAAACTCCTATTTTTTAGTAATCTTTTAATAAAAAGTGAACATAGTATTATTTAAAATGAATGTCAAAAATATTACTTTTCCGATACTACTTAACCTTGATAATATAACGAATTTTTTCTAAAAAATTTTACTCTGTGATCTGAAATGTCTGTCTTATCTAATGTAGTCCGGAAGAAAAAACATTCCCCGATCTGAAATCTGTAGGAAACATACTGACAAGGGACTCTACCACGAGAACTTTAAATTCCTTTGATAAATTAATTCCTTTAATTGTAATTCCTTTAAGAATCCTGTACCTGATGATCTTTTGAGAAGGCGGAAGAAAGGGTTTAGCTGTTTATTCATTTCTGAAAGCTTACAGGAACTAAAAATATGTAAGTTTATCTATTCAAATATTAATTTTGAGATCGTTATTTGCAAATATATCCAATGAAAAGTGCTACATAGACAATATCCAATCGACGCTACAAAGTTACTTTTTAATTATTCTACAGAATCGATTGTTGGTGCAAATAACCTCTAAGGTAAATGATCCCCCTTTTAGAATAATTTTAAAAATGGTACGTCGTTACAGGTAAATTTTTAGTGTTCTTTCTTAATCTCTATTGTTCGTATTCAAAAAAGTTTTTTTATAGGAATGTTGCAATAAAATGATTTAATTGACACAAGAGCTCTCTTGTGTATCATATTACGTCATACTTCATTTCAAACCATATGTAATATATATCTTCTCGTATTCTGATTTACAGAAAGAGATAATTTTTGTAAGGCAAGAAAAAAAAATCACTGTAAAACTGTTGAACTCGCAAGAATTGGTAACTAATGATGTGTTGTGTGTGTTTTTAACAAAATGTTTTTTAAAAAAAATAATAAAAAATCTCTAAGATTGTTATACACAGTAAAGAACAAGTGTTGTATCATTTTGGAATTTTAAATAAATGTGCCAATTTTTCCTGGGGCTTTGTAATAGATCTCTTTTTTATGGAATGTCAAAGTTAAGTGGCTTGTTTTTCGAAGATACCAACTCACACAAACTACATTAATTTAACTAAACCACCAAATTTTTTGTGCAATGTGACTACAATTTATAGTACGCTATGTAAGATGACGTTAGTGAAAAAATCATCGTAAAACTGTGAAGTGCCTGTTTCGATTCTTGGTGGCACTTGATGTAATTGAAGGTGTAAACGTTTAACATTTCTGAAACATATGCTCTTCCTCTACTAAGGAAGTGATTGGGAACTTTTTTTTTTATTATTTTTGCATATAAAACAAAAATTTCCATTTCATGCATACAGTAGATTTATAGAAAAGAGAAAACACAGTTTAGAAAATAAAATTTTTACATAAGTGCTCTTAATTTTATTCTTCGTGTTTCACCTTAGTTTAATTAATTTTAATTTGTATCCGATGTTGAACTCTTCACACTTTGTTTAATTTTTCATTTTTTTTATTCTAAAATAAAAGATTTTCTCCTTATCTGTATTAAAGTACAAAGTTTCATGAAAGTCAATAGACAAAAAAGAATGTCAGGAGGTGAAAGGTTAGCAGCCTGTTGTAGCAATTGATGGCAGATTCCATTTACGAAGCAGCTCTTTTGGAAAGACAAAATCCATATCCATTGACCTTCATGAGTACGTAAAAAATGGCTCCTCTACATTTTTTTGTTTCCTACTCTGAATCGATATCTATTCATCTGTACTAGACATTCTATTTCTTGACATTTTGGACGTCTTTCTTTAGGTGTATACTTTAAATTCATGATTATTGAACTACGCAAAAGTATTCCAATGTAGATGTTACATCATGCGTGATTATTATTTAATTTATCATCAATAAAATTTATGTACTTCCGTATCACTTTAGTTAAAAGGATCATCTCCTTTAAATGAGTACGGGTGTCTCAATTTCTATGTGCTTTATTGGCACCTTTAGCAAACACTAATGGGTGTCTGGTTTCCTCTCTATTTTCGTTTTTCATGTAAACGATTTTCTCTTTCCCTCCCTTGTTTTGGCTGTAGAATTTCAGGTGGGGAAGGAAAAGTTAACCAGGTCCCCATAAAAAGGAACATAAAAACGAATTTGTCATTTTAAAATTATTTAACAACATATTATTGTAGTCCTATTACATTTTGAATAACACGAACTACATTTATCGCCCATTCCTTTATTCTCTCATCCGCCGTTACTCAATATATGTATGGGGAGAAAAGACGTTTATTACTACAACTATCAGACGCCTGAGTGATGTAAGAGTAATTGTTAAAGAAAAATATAGTAAGTTAGAACGGTTATATCAGCTCGGTGGTCTGCCAGTTCTATACCCTTATTCTATGGCCTACTTTATTATAAATGCATGAATATTTTAATCCATATGCTATAAGGAATAAATCTCCCTTATATCGCTATTTTTTCTAGTTGTACATAGACACATGCAAATGTAATAAGTTTGAGTTTCCTCTTATTGGTATTAGATCTCATCTTTTATGTGTTACAAAGTTTTTCTTTTTCAAACGCTGCAATTCTTACAACATCCTTATAATTTCAAGTTTATTTTAGAAGTGCTATATATTGAGTGGTTGTTGTTATAATTTGTTAAGGTTCGAGTCAATATTCTAGAACTTTCATGTACATCAATTAAAACTGTATCTATATTTATCATAACATGGATTGGTTTTTGTTAACAAGTTACTCCAGAATCAATTTTACCCTTTCCAAGACATTAAGGGTAAGTCTCTTCCATGGTTTGCGTGATAGATGGTCATCCTGAATTATCCGGCAAAGATACAATTCTTTCTCAGATTGGATATCAGATTCGGATTTTCCGTTTTAAAATACGGCAGAGCCTAAGTTTTCAAGATCCAAGGCTTTTAAGGTAAGGCCCTGTGGCGGTTTGTCTAAAATATGTTCAACCGGCATAATCCGGCAAAGGTACAGTTAATTTTGGAAAGTGATTCTTTCCTCCTTGATTTATTTTTCCTTTTTTTTTGTCCGCAGTTCAGTACCATTTCATAGACCGTAATATTTTACTATGCAACCTAATTACAGGGATACTTTAAATTTTTATGTCATTCTGGGTGGTTAATTTAACTCTAAAAATGTCGTATTGTTTTCTAAGTATTTATAGAAATATTTAAACATTGAATATACTGTAAATGTTCGTGAAATAATTTAAACAAATTGACATATTTATAAGTAAGTTATTTATAAGTAATCATTGCAGCGTGAGGAATATTTTTCTTTAAATAATATGAGGAAATATTCCTTCAATTTATCCTCATAAGTCATCATCAGTCGGAAGATAAATACGTTAACTTTAACATTTGGATTTGAGGTTCTTCCTTACGACAACTACTGTTGTTAGCACAATTTGCAATCATAATCTCTTGTGACTTACGAAAGTCCGTTACACACTTTCGTATGTTTCTTAGAAGAGAATTATGATGCCTTGGAAATTGAGCTTTGCCTATTTATCAATTACTTGCTTTTACCCGCCACTTCGCTCTTGTGTATGTCTTTAAATAAGTCTGTCAAAGTCATAAACATAAGAAAGTAAATAAAATATGATAATTTTTTATCGCTAAATGCGACCATTAAAATTTAAATATTCTAAAAATTACCTTAGTTTAAGAAACTGAAAATATATTTTATTATGATAATTAACATCAAAATTCAATAATTTAAATAATTAATATTTTAAAAATTTAAAGTATCTACGTTTAATATATAATTCCTGTTTAAAAGACTTCAAAACATAATATTATTCTAAGATGCTATACTGTGTTATATGTTCTTCTGTCAGTTGCAATTATGTGATGATTTCGGGCATTGGACGTACGCGAACATTCTACATATCATGGGAAAAGCACTGATTTTTCAAATGCACTTCTGCTACCTGCAACACTTGCCCTTGTTTTATAAAGATCAAGGACGTAAATAATTGTATTTATACTGCGAATTCTGCTTTTCCGAAAATGTTAAGTGATTAAGGCTCTAATTGTGTTTATGATTTTTTTATTTTTTTATGTTGCCTTGGATTTCTTTAAACCAATCAGAACTTCGGACGTCATCGTATTTTCCAGGTTATTTTAAATAACAGAGATGTATTTTTTGACCATTATTTCATCCATATTTGTTACTTCATTGCTTTTTTGGTTAAAAAAAATTTCATATTTTATTGTATATTTTCTTTATTTGATTTGTGGTTGTAAATAATTACAAGATGTAAAACTTTGTCAAACAAGCGTAATATCTATTTAATTATTAAAATTATTCACAAAAAATTAATGCTTCAAGAACTCTTGCTTTAATTTTTTATATTAAGATGATTTCATATAAAGAAGTCCAGGTTTTTATGAAAAGTTGTATCGCTCTTTTCTATATCTTTAAATATTTGAAATTTTACGTCTGTGAATTGCAATTTGTGTAATTTTATTTTTAATTTAATTAAGAAACAAATTTAAATAACCCAAAATAATGTATAGTTATTAGTTTCTAATCTTGATACTCTGCTTTTCAATGATGCAGCTTTCTCAAGCATTCTTTATATATCTTATTCTTTCTTAGTGTGATCTTTGAGTTTTTGAGAACGAATTAATTATAAACAAACATTTTTGATATCAGTCTGGAATAAAATAAAAGTTATTTGATACAATCCTGCACTTGAGGAATAAATATTTGAAATAGATGCAAGGAAGTCGTGGTAAAAATTTGTATGACAGAAAAAACCGTAAAACCGTATTCTTGAGTATTTTTTTATAGTAAGATTAACATTGTACTAAAAAATAACAGCCAAAAAATATATTATCAATTTGACATGTTGAATGTTTACTGTAGTCTTGATCTTATAATAGCTTTTTTCTAATAATGCTTACGCTGTGATCCATCAAATATCTGTGTTATGCAAAGTAGCCCAGGAGGGAAAAGGGTAAAATACCCCTGATCTGAAAACTGTTGGAAGCGTAATGTGGCAAGGGCTTCTACTCCGAGAACAGTAGACTCCACTAATGAAAGATCACTTGAGATTTTAAGAATCATTTATCTGATAAACTTCTGAGACCGTAAAAGAATGGGGTTAGATGTTTATTGATTTCAGAAAGCTGATAGGACCTTTAAATGTGCAATTGAATTCTTTAAAACATTAAGTTTTAGATTATTATTTTCGTTTTTATGTAACAAAAAAGTACTATATAGATGATATCCAATTGACTGTACAAAATTACTTTGTTAACAATTCTACAAGAATGATTCTTGGTCCAAATAACCTCTAAGGAAAATGAGCCCCTTCTTTAGAATGATTTTAATCATTATACGAACTTAAAGGTAAACTTTTATTGTTCTTTCTTAATCACTATTTTTCGTATTCAAAAACTAACATTCAAAAACAGTTTCCTGTATGCAAATATTACAATAAAATTATTTAATTTTAGAATTAGATAGGAAGGGTCCGATATGTTGATACATTACGTGAATTTCCTTTGAAATAAATATATTGTAGACATATTTGAAATTCTTCCAGTTCTATTAAGGTTTTCGATTTCGGTCTTTAATGAGTTTTGATCTAAGTACAGCTACTCCTCCAACACGGGAGATTACTTTTGATTTTGCTCTACAAGGAAATTGATTCTTAAATATACTTCGTGCCATGATTTTTCAGTTTTGTGTGCTGAAGAGGTATGTCTTGTAAAATATTCAAATATATATGTCAATGTTATTTTAAGTAGAGGCACTTGTCTATATTACTGTTTACTTTTCTGGATTATTACAATGTAACAGAAAACCTAATAATATATATTTGTTTACAAAATGACGCAGAATATGAATAGTGGTATTCCAAAAAAATGTTCATTAGTTAATACGGCTAATATTATTTATGAAGTATATTTCGGAATTTTTCTGTAATTCTTTATTCTAGTTAGAACATGATCTATATTATCATGTTCGTGGGAAAGTTTGAATATCGCTCGTATTTTCGCGTATATTTTTTATTCATTTTCTCTTCAATTTTTGTTATCTATTTTGCCTTGTACTAATGTTACTGAATAGGGTTAGCAGTTGATTCCTATTTTCTTTTTGATCTGAGATCGTGAATAATTATCAGAAAAGCTGCATTCTCAGGAGTGATATAATTTATGACCAAAATCTATGACAGTTCATTTACTAGGTAAATAAAAAACTTTAAAGGACATTTATGTGAAATATATTCTCTCAATACTAGATCCAACGTTGTAGAACTCGTAAAACAGGAACTGCCTATTCTGTCTTGTACTAAATGTTACTGAATACTGTTTATCTTTGTTAATCTCTTAAAACTAGAGACATTTTATTTTTTATTCCACAAACCATACAACCTCGTTTTTTAACAGAAATTATCAGTCCACGTCAAAGGTTTAATCTTAGTAAGGCAGCTATGCGATAATTTAAGACTTATGATGTTTAAGAGGGATAATTAAGTCCAGATCGTACCCTCACTTCGAAAAGGATACAGAAAATTCAATTTGAAAAGCAAAGAGAAAAAAATCAATTGCAGTTGCCTAAAGAATTAATTGCATATAATATTACATGGGCAACTTAAGCATAATTTAATAGACAAAATTTATATATTTTTTGTACAATTTAGGGAGATTTAAACTTAACATTGAATATAATTCCTTTTAAGTTAAAAAATCTTCCTGGGTGACTGGCCATCCCACGTTGAGCCTTAGCCTTCTTAGGAAACCTTCTCCAGGACAACCTAACTCCTGCTAATCATTTAAATTTGTTAGTTATCGAAACTAGCAGATCTTTTCATAGGCCATCAATCCCTCTCATATTCAGTCTACTTTTTCTCCGTGGGCCAATTGGATGGCATTAAATTTTATTTCGTGCGTTCTTCATTCTTACTGACAACGTAGCCTACATATTTAATTAGTTGTACTTTGATGAAGTTAACGATGTCTTTTTCTTTACAGTTGAGATAGAGTTATAAATTTGATATTCTTCACTGTGTGCCATTTTCTTGAATTCCTCCAAATATATTTCAGTAAATTTTCCTAATTAACCTTCCTAATACTTAAAAACCGTCCTAATCTGAGTCCACTAATCTCAAATTTACTGTGAATATAACTTATAAATATATGTGAAGGCTTCTAAAAACTTAGGAAATAGCGAAAACTTTACGAACTATATTTTTTCTCAACAAAAGTACATTCTGTATCAAAAAAGTTACCAAGATATGACTTACAGTTATTTTCCCTACATTTCAAGTACCTGAATTTCAATACACTTTCTATTAATTTGTATTTTATTATTCTTTAAAGGAATGCATTATATGATCTTTAAATAAGCACACTCTTCATCAAAAATCAATCATATACTTCCCAATTACTTTGTGTTATTGCAGTATTATCTTTTAAAAAATTAAACGTTGTGTTTTAATTGTATTAATATTCTTTAGATATATATATTTGGATCTGATTAAGACCAGAAGAATCTTAATCTTTATCTAGATTTGAATAGCAATTCAAATACATAGAGGTGTTTATGATTTTTAATGTTTAGTATTCCTATTTCTTCTAGAAAGTTTTTAAATAAGTATAAAACGAATAACAATAATGTAACGAATTAATGAGTAAGCATTTCGCACAATAATTTATTTTGACAAGAGCTCATGAACTAATTTAAACTTTGATTTTTTTTTCAATTCTCTATCTTTTGGTTTTAATACTCTGTGCTCAAAATCTTATTTCATGCCAAGTGCCAGTGTTTGAACATTCATGTACATCCGAGCAGGAAGAATGACTGATAGGGTCATCGACGACCTTTGCCGTTGATGCAATTGCTTATTTTGAAAGATCTCATTTCACTGTATCTCTCTTTGCAATCCAAACAAACTAACAGTGCGCTGTGTTTCCGAGATTTTAATTAATTACTTGGTAAGACAGAGATGTGGCTGAATGGTTTCGTCGTGATACGTGTACTGCAAATAGAATTCAATTATAGAAACTGAACAGTGTATAAAAATACCGTGATTTTTAAAAATTTTAAAGAGGATGAAAATATTTGTTCAATTGAAATGAATCACAGTAAATAAGATGTTATTTTTATTTCTTTTTAGGAACCCATACTTTTTTTCCATTGTTCATATATATCTCTGCTGTATAATTGAAACCCTCATTGATAACTAATTTGAACATCAAATTGATTACGAAGAATTTCAGTTCCTTAAACTAGTTAGATAAATCCTTTTTAAGAACTTGTTTGGTATAATTTTCGCATTCTTCTCTGGAATGTACAAGAATATCTAAAATCAGAACTAGAGCCACCAAGTAGAGCAATTTCTTAAGATTTTATCTTCATATTGAAAGTGATTATTTTCATGTTATATAGAACAGAATCAGCAGAATATTGTACAGACAAACATTTTTGATTTCAGTCTGCCGTACAATCAAAAACTTCATACTTCAAACATACTTTATAGCCATAATCTATTTCAGTTTTTTGTGCACTAAAAAATCTTCACGCACATGTATTTCAATGTTAGGATAAGTAAAGGCATTTGACTATGTTACTGTTTACATTTCTTGCTAATTACAAGCTAACAAAAAACCTAGCAACATATCTTAGTTTAAAAAATGCGCATCATGTGAATAGTGGTATTCCAAGAAGATGTTCATTAGTTAATGCGGCTAATATTATTTATGAAGTATTTTTGAGAAAATTTTCTTCAATACTTTATTCTAGTTAATACCCGAACTTCATTATCATATTTTTGGAAAAATTCATATCATATTTGTGGGAAGATTTGCGTATATTTCTCAGACGTTCTTTCTTCTATTTTTGTTATTTATTTTGCCTTGTACTCATATTATTAAACAGGAATTTAAGTTTTTTCCTATTTCTTTTTGATCTGAGATCCTGAATAATTATCAGAATAGCTGCTTTCTGAAGCGTGATATATTTTATAAATGAAATCGGTGACATTTCATAAATACACTAAAAACATATCTTCAATAAAATATATCAGAACTTAAGGAGGACAAATTATTCTTTCAGGCGAATTACTTTTTAATTAGGTAATTGTTTTTGCAGTGCTTCTCTTATCTGCAAATATGTCGGATTAAATGTAGTTCTATAATTATAAATCTGAAAAATAGATTTTTTAGTACTTATCTCTGTTTCTGCGCATAAACTGGATAGTCCGCATAATACAAAAGTAGAAATGCCTTCCTTTCGATCTGCTTCAAATATCGAATTTTAAATTTTTGCTTGTTTTTATTTTTCTACTGAAAAATTATGCTGCTATTCAGTATTAAAAAATAACGTCTCTATATTAGAAATATTACTACCATTATTGTGTTCTTTGTAAAGATAAGAATTAAGATAGTTACACTTACACTTTTTTTATTTTAAGAGTATTTAAAAATAAATAAACATTATAAAATTTGAATAAAACTTTCCTTAATATTTTTTATATAGGCGTAACACTAACATGCCACATCCTATCAATTACGAAAGTAGGCAGTATTTGTTATAGATGGAGTTTCATTCAAGGAAACGGAGGGTTTCACTTTGATGAAACGAGCATCAATTTAAGAAATGAGGAGAAAGGTGTTTAAGATGTCAAAAGAAAATCATTAGATTATTAAAGGTTTCTTTTATGAAGCGTCGTAGTTAGTTTACATCATTTTCTCTAACTGGTTGAAACTACATGAGTTTTATTTGAATATTCAAAGGGTTTTGTTTCCATTTGTAACTGTGATAAATAGCATGGCTATGAAAGATTACGTTAGTGAAAAAAATTACTGTGAAGCTGTTGAATTTGCATACATGGTACCTAATGATGTGATGGAAGGTATCAACAAAAGTGTTTTTAAAAGAAAATAAAAATTATCTCTAAGGTTGTTATACACAGTAAAGAACAAGTGTTGTATCATTTTGCTATCTGAACTAAATGTTCCAATTTTTGAAAAAGTTGCCTGGGGATTTGTAATAGATCTCTTTTTATGGAATGTCAAAGTTAAGTGGCCTATTTTTCTAAGACACCAACTCACACAAACTACATTAATTAACTAAACAACAAATTTTTGTCCGATGTGAATACGATTAATAGTACGGCTATGTAAGATGAAGTTAGTGAAAAAATCATCGGAAAACTGTGAAGTTTCTGTTTCGGTTCCTAGTGGTACGTGATGGGATTGAAGATGTAAACTCTTCACATTTTTCAAAGATATGATCGTCCTCTACTAAGGAAGTGATGGGGAACTTTTTTTATAATTTTCTCTGATTCGATATGACTCCACTTTTCACCTAGGGTTCAATTTCCGTTTCGCTTCTGGTCACCCTGAGAACCGATGTTTGTGAATTCTTACATCATGTTTCCTTAAAATTTGATTTTAAGTAGTTTTCAAATAAATGTACACGTCATCGAAAATTATCCAAGTAGTTCAAAGCAATTGCAGACACAGGAAAACCCACATTTTTTTTAAAGCTGAACATTGCCTTTTCATCCACATTTCACTTTTTATGAAAAATAAGAATTTTATCCATTTAACATTGAATATAATTCATGTTAAAAAAATCTTCCTCGGTGACTCTCCAGCCCACGTTGAGCCTTAGCCTTCTCAAGAATCCTTCTCCAGGACATCCTTATTCCTGCTAATCATTTACATTTTTTAGTTCTCGAAGCTAGCAGACCTTTTCATAGGCCATCAATCCCTCTTATACCTTTTCTCCGTGGGCTAATTGGATGGCATTAAATTTTATTTGTTGCGTTCTTCATTCGTACTGACAACGTAGCTTACCCATTTAATTAGTTGTACTTTGATGAAGTTAACGATGTCAGATTCTTTACAGTTGTGATAGAGTTATAAATTTGATATTCTTCACTGCGTGCCATTTTTTTGAATTCCTCCAAATATATTTCTGTAAATTTTCCTAATTAACCTTCCTAATACCTAAAAAACCGTCCTAATCTTCCTGATTCCACTTATCTCAAATTTACTGTGAATATAACTTATAAATATATGTGAAGGCTTCTAAAAACTTAGGAGATAGCGAAAAGTTTACGAACTATTTTTTTTCTCAACAAAAGTTCATTCTGTATCGAAAAAGTTACCAAGATGACCTACAGTTCTTTTCACTACATTTCAAGTACCTTCAATACACTTTCTATTAATTTGTATTTTATTATTCTTTAAAGCAATGCATTATTTGATCTTTAAATAAGCACACTCTTCATCAAAAATCAATCACATACTTCCCAATTACTTTGTGTTATTGCAATATTATCTTTTAAAAAATTGAACGTTGTGTTTTATTTGTATTAATATGCCTTAGATATATACATTTGGATCTGATTAAGACCAGAAGAATCTTAATCTTTATCTTGATTTGAATAGCAATTCAAATACATAGAGGTGTTTATGATTTTTAATGTTTATTATTCCTATTTCTTCTAGAAAGTTTTTAAATAAGTATAAAACGAATAACAATAATCTAACGAATTAATCAGTTGCATTTCGCACAATAATTAATTTTGACAAGGGCTCATGAACTAATTTAAACTTTGTTTTTTTTTTTTAATTCTCTATTTTTTGGTATATAAATGATAATACTCTGTGCTCAGTATCTTATTTCATGCCAAGCGCCAGTGTTTGAACATTCATGTACATCCGAGCAGGAAGAATGACTGATAGGGTCATCGACGACCTTTGCCGTTGATGCAATTGCTTATTTTGAAAGATCCCATTTCACTGTATCTCTCTTTGCAATCCAAACAAACTAACAGTGCGCTGTGTTTCCGAGATTTTAATTAATACTTGGTAAGACAGAGATGTGGCCGAATGGTTTCGTCGTGATACGTGTACTGCAAATAGAATTCAATTATAGAAACTGAACATGTATAAAAATACCGAGATTTTTTAAAATTTTAAAGAGGATGAAAATATTTGTTCAACTGAAATGAACACAATAAATAGATGTTATTTTTGTTCTTTAAAGAACCCATACTTTTTTTCTTTTTGTATTTGAAACCCTCATTGATAAGTAATTTGAACATCAAATTGATTACGAAGAATTTCAATTCCTTAAACTAGTTAGATACATACTTTTTCAAGTACTTGTTTGGTATAATTTTCGCATTCTTCTCTGGGATGTACAAGAATATCTAGACTCAGAACTAGAGCCACCAAGTACAGAAATTTCTTAAGATTTCATCTTCATATTGAAAGTGATTATTTTTATGTTATATAGAACAGAATCAGCAGAATATTGTACAGCGGAATATAGTACTTTTTTGCGTGGTGCTTCAAAATCTGTTCGCAGAATGAGATAGGAATTGTCTGAGATGTTCATACGGTATGCAGAGGCGGATTAAGGTAGTTGGAGGCCCCTGGCGGTGAAAGGTTTGGGGCCCATGGGCTTAAGAGTCGAAAAACTAAAATAGTGAAAAGAGTCGCTTACTTTAAATTCTCAAAATAAAATGTAGTGATATAATAAAACTCATCGGCTAAAGAAAAATCTTAACTGTATTTTAAAAAAAATATTAAAAACCTTACTTAAGAGCTTACAATTTTGCTATACAGTTTGATTTCCCTTTGTCAAATTCATCTCAATTATTTTTAGAATATCTATTTTGTCCAAAACATTTTATTCTGTATATAATATGGCTAGGTTGTTCAATTTGTCTTTTCTCCCATCGTCCTTCTTAAATCTTTTTTATTTTTAACACATTTTAAAACTAAAAAAGATTATTCACCTGGTACATTCGATATTGGTATTCTTAAGAATATTTTAAACGTTTTTCTACATTAGGATTTCTCTTGCGTGTCGATAAATTTCTAGCGGGGGTTTCATTGTATCTTTGCTTTCTTTTCATCATTCTTTCATTGTGTCTTTGTTCTAGGGGCCCCTGGCGGCCGCCAGGTCCGACACCCGCTTAATCCGCCACTAACGGTATGTGGATTTCCCTTGAATTTTTCTTATTGTAGAAACATTTGAAATTCTCCCAATCCTATGAGTATATTTAATGAGTTTTGATCTAGTACAATTACCCGTCTAACACAGGTATTTTTTTTTTATTTTCCTTTGCACAGAAGTTGAGTATTAAACATATTTCGTAGCCATAATCTATTTCAGTTTTTGTGCACTAAAAAATCTTCAAACACATGTATTTCAATGTTAGGATAAGTAAAGGCATTTGACTATGTTGCTGTTTACATTTCTTGCTAATTACAAGCTAACAAAAATCCTAGCAACATATCTTAGTTTAAAAAATGCGCATGATGTGAATAGTGGTATTCCAAGATGTTCATTAGTTAATGCGGCTAATATTATTTACGAATGATTTTTCGGACATTTCCTTCAATTCTTTATTCTACTTAGACCTGAACTTCACTATCATATTTGTGGAAAAATTTGAATATCGGAAGCATTTTGCGTATATATCTCAGACACTCTTTCTTCAATTCTTTTATTCGTTTTGCCTTGTACTCATATTATTCAATAGGATTTTCAGTTTTTTCCTATTTCTTTTTGATCTGAGATCGTGAATAATTATCAGAAAAGCAGCTTTCTGAAGCGTGATATATTTTATAAATGAAATCGGTGACATTTTATAAATACACTAAAAATATATCTTCAATAAAATATATCAGAACTTAAGGAGGACGAATTATTCTTTCAGGCAAATTTCT
>BMAO01008511.1:0-29378 GCA_019973975.1 Trichonephila clavata
ACAGTCTTGAAATTGGTTAGCATATTTTCTCTCATAGGATAGAAATACACTGCAAAATGTGTTTTGTGAAAATTGACCCCTAGGTGGTGTTGCGGGGGTTCAAAGGGCGTTATTGATAATTTTTTTTGCATTTTTAATTAATTGGACGCACAGTCTTCAAATTTTGCTAAGCAGATTCCTTTCATAGAGTGCAATTCCCCTACAAAATGGGTTTTGCGAAAACAGACCCAGAAGTGGCGTTGCAGGGGCTCAAGTGGCGTTATAGACAATTATCCCCATTTTTAAACTGTTAGACGTACAGTCTTGAAATTTGATAAGCAGATTCCTTTCGTAAAGTAGAGAACCGCTACAAAAATGGGTTTCGCGAATATCAACTACCAAGTTTAATTTCGGGAGATTAAGAGGCGTGATCGATAAATATTTCCATTTTTAAACTACTTGATCATCCTGCTTGAAAATTGGTAGGTATGTTCCTTTCATGAAATGGAATTCCTCTAACAAAGAGTAAAATGAAAATTGACCCCCCAAAGATGTTTGCGCGGGGTCAAGAGGAGTTACAGAAAAAAATTCCTGTTTTTGATTGTTAGACCATATACTTGAAATTTGTTAAGCATGTTTCTTTTGTTCAATAGGGATCCACTCAGAATAAATTTTTAGCAAATCAAGTTCTGAGGGGTTGCAGGGGGTTACTGGGACGTATTGACAAAAAAAATTACTTTTTTCGAGCTACAAGGACTATAATAATGAAATTTGGTTTTGCATTTTTCTTTTGTTGCATTGAAATCCGCTAAGAGCAGTAATTTTTGGAAAACGGTTCTCAACGGGATTACGGGGATATTTATAGTAAAACTTTTTGCTTTTTTCTGTTAGATTTAGATTTGAAATTTGGCTTGCATGTTCAATTTACGGAGTAGAGATCCACCGAAAATTGGTTTTCGGGAATCCACTTGGTTTTTGAGTTACGAAAGAGCAAACATCATTCTATGATTCAATTTTAGAGATTTTTAGAAATTACAAATTAAATGAGTTCTGCCCTTTTTTTTTATCAACAGGTGACAGTTACAGGTATAAGTATATTTTTCAATTCAATCGAATTCTTAATGCTAGGACTTAGATATCAATAATTTATACATATATATAAGCAGTAAAAATTTATAAAACATCATGAAATACCCAGCGAAGCGGGCGGGTAACAGCTAGTATATATATATATATATAAAATCAATGAATTGAATGGTAAACATTTCAATAATGCTCATTTGAATGTCGAAAATCAAAACAAAAATTACAGATTGGGTATAATTATTAAACTCACAACAAAGTAAGTTTTTTAAAAAAAAATCGCATTTTTTAAAATTAAATTATCTGCTTTAAATTATATGTTTTATTGGTAAAAGTTCTGATGCATAGTGCACATAGATTTCACCATCGACCTTACTCATATTTTAATTAGCTCATTAATATAAATCGAAATTTTTGATGAAAAACAAACTTGACGTCACAGTTAAAAATTTAATACGGAATGAAATTGGACCGAAGTTACCAGATTTTTAATTAAAAAGTTAATGTGTAACCCCTTTATCATTAAAAAATAATGATACTTAAAAACATAATTAAAGATATTTCTATAGGTAAATAATTAAAGTTTTGGGTCGACTTAATCAAAAAATTTGTATTTAAGATTGTTGGCATATTTGAGAGTTTCTAGAACTATAGTTGATGTGATGGACTTAACACAGTTACTCTTTTATCGGCAGAAAAATTAACTGAAGAATTTCTACAAAGCTATTTAAGCGTAACGTTGAGTTCATTGCTAAATGGTGGTTATTACAACTAATTAGATAATTTCATTATTTCCCGGTAAATGGGGAATACCTTGAATTGTTACTAAATAATGATTTCTTTATTCACAGTGAATTTAATTTCTCAACAAAATTCATTGTTTCCTTATTGTTCATTATCTCTGCGATTATGATTAATTTTTGCAATAGGATGACATTTAATTGTAATTTTTGAAAAGTGCTCGTATTTTCTTAATTCTTTATGAAATAAATGGAAAATAATAATTTATTGTTGACGTAAGGAACAATTCCTTTTTATGTATTCGGATTTCTGCACCACAGACCCCTTACCTCCGCAAATTCACTTGGATATCTTTGATAAAGGTTTACTTGAGCAATTTTTATACTGTTCAAGTACAGCATTACTGGACATTGCCAATCATTGAAATAAGTAGTTTGAACAAAATCGTGCACAAAAATTTAATAAACACTTTTAAATGACACATATGTAAGTTTTAAAGAAATCTGGCCCATGCTTGATCAAGATCACTTGTTCTTTGAAGCTTTGTCAAGAGACTTAAATTTTGCCTCTACTTTTGTGCCCTTTGGATTAAGTTCGTCTAGATATAAATTTTGAACTTCGTATGAAGGTATGTTGTTGTCGTGTGTTTTTATCCTGAGATACATATGAAAGACGAATGGAGGAACAGAAACATACAATAAAAACAGAAAAATATAGACATTTATTTCAAACGATGATCCCGGCATAGAACAGAAGGGGTGCGCTGCTTTCCATTCGAGACGGGATCCATTTTAAGGTGAAAGTCCGACGTGTTTTCCCGAAGAAGATACAGCCATGCCTTATTCGGGATTCAAACCCGAGCCCACTCTGTTACAAGCTGAGGGTCATATCCACCATACTGGCTGGGCGTCTAAGTGAAGGTATTAAAGAGAGAAATGTTCCCGAACTACCACTGAAAGCTAGAAACTATTGACAATCGATTTCCAACAAATGAATGGCTTCATGTTCTTAATACGATGGCTCCCTTCTGGATAGATATGATGGTGCTGGAGTCGGTATCTTCTGTAAATTGTTTAGCGCTTTTACCTACCACTACGTAGGTATTTTTACAACTGTCTACGATGGCGAGATTGAAGCTATTGCTGTAGTCGTCGAGCAACTATCACTAAGAAGCTCTGATTTCAACAGGGCTATTATCTTTTCCGACTCTAAATCGGCATTACAAGCTTTGTTTCAAAGTTACCTCTGTAATTCACAAAGAATTTTAAAATGCAGATCGTTCTCAAAAGATTTTCCTCATAACATTTATTTTTAGTGAATACCGACTCATTGTGACATTGCTGGGAAGGAGTATGCTGACTTTCTTGCTAAGAAAGGAGCCATTGTGATCCAAAAACCCTCTAGAATTTCAACCTTTAATTCCTTAAGGCCTTTTACTAATATGGCCTTTAAGTATAATTTTAAAATGGAAGTTGCGGAGATGTGGAATTGGGCAATCTTGAACGAAAATCCGTCCTGGATTCCTGAGGCTCCTAGAAAAGCTGCTGTATCTCATTTTAGACTTTTGACAGGGCATGACTGTTTGAGATCTCATCTCTACAGAATTGGCATCGCCGACTCATTGAACTGTACTCTGGTCAGCCTATGACTGATGAACATTTGGACGTGTGCTCTGCACTAATTAGTGTTACTTCTATTGCCGAAAAATATTGGATAATGGCAAGGTGCTGTTGTATTGTGTGGTTTTTGTGTAAAATAAAAAATAAATGATCAAGATCAATAAAGATGTAGATAAATCAAAGGGTTCTGTCCATTTAAGACCCAGCCCGCATATTCTTGGGTCTAGTAAAATTTTTTTCACAATTATTTCTAGTCGCATTGGGGTTAGTGTAGAGTTAAAAACCATAAGAATATTTTTCTTAAAGATAAAAATATTTCGGGTCTTAAAGGGATAAAAATGTTTAACCAGCACAAACCCACCAAATCGTGCGAGGCTATTTAAAAAATTAATTATAAAACGGCTATGTTAATCATTTATTTAGAACATGGATTAATCTATATCAGAGAAAAAGAATTCTGTTAAATGTAAGACTTTTTTTAAAGAATATATCTTAAATTAATATAATGATATAGTAAGCGCCCAGTTACTAAAATGGTCACAGAAATTATGACATTCTTATATACAGGGTGCTGCCGAATTCGACCAACAAATTCAGAGGGGTGATAGTAGGCAGCATGGGAATGACAAATCAACATAGAGCATGGGTCGCCAACCATTTTTCCCGCGCTCTGATCTTCGGTTTTTGCTGCAACCGGATTGGCTGGGCTCTCTCCGCCCACTCTCAGATTTCATTTTCGTCTGTTTTTCGAGCTCTTAAAAGAGCTTTTTTATTAATTATTAAATCCCCACCTCCTATTTAATTGCTAATTAAAGTATTCTCTATTATTTATATTTTTTTAATTTCAATAACTTTTTACAATGGGCATTGGTAGAATTTTTTTACAGTCATCTTAAAATCCCTGAAAGGAGATTAGAGTCCGACAGGACTAGGTGCTCCAAGCAACATTTGCCAACGATATAAGTTTAGTCGGTAAAAATCACGATAGTAGTAGCCGTCGGGAGGACGATCAGCCAGATGAGGGGATTTGGAGCACCATGGTGGGGTGGAAGAAACCTGCACGTATGGAGTGCTACATGGAGTACCGACCACTGCAGCCCAGAATGTGTGGTTCATGCACGATGGTGCACCACCATATTTTTCAAGTGCAGTGCGAAATCACCTCCATGCTACATAGCCCGGGAGATGGATTGGACGTGGCGTACCTGTTGAGTGGCTTCCACACTCCCTGGACCTCAATCATTGAAATTTTTCTTCTGGGGCCACCTGATATCCCTTGTATATGAGACGCTTGTGGCTACAGTAGAAGATCTCGCGTCCCGGACTGTCGTCGCTTCAGCTGACATCGGCAGCACATCTGATTTGTTTGAACGCGTCCGACAATCCTTCGTCCTTCGATTTGGCTGTGCTGTGACCCATGCGGCCACAACTTCAAACAATTCCTCTGACAATCACTTACATTCTGTTGCATTTCTGACGCCTAGCTGAGATGCATTGTTCGTATTGTAAACATGCTTTACGTCTAGTAAATGTATTTCTTTCCTCATGTTACCCCTTTTCGCTCTGTGCTCAACATCACATACTTCACAACTGTTTTTTCGAATTACCTCGACTAAACGTCATCTGTAATCCCATGTTCTATGTTGATTTACCGTTCCTATACTGCTTACTGTCACCCCTCTGAATTTGTCAGTTGAATTTGGTGACACCCTGTTTAACATTTCTTTAACAAGGCAAAATATTTTAATGAAAAATATTTTATATGAATTTTCAGACACGTTTGCAGTATGAAGCGTTTACTCTAGAAATTAATATATCTATCTATATCTATATCTGTCTCTATATATATTGTTAAAAATTTGAGCGGTGTTAAGGCAGTCGAGGACTCCAATTATTTAAAAAATAACAGATTTGTTGATGGGTAAAGACAAGCAGATATCTACACGAAGACAAATGAGCCTATATACACAAAGAAATACTATAATGGATTAGTTACAACAGCTCGTTATAAACAAGCTTTAGAATGTTTCAGAATACTCTCTAGAACACCAGGAGCGATAAAATCTCTCTTTCTCTCTCTTATCACAGTCAGTGCACAAGCGGATTCTCATTGTGATTTTTTTTAAAACTCATTTTACCTTTGTTTCAAATGTCTTTCATATATCCTTATGGAATCTTCTAGAACGATAGGTCCTAGAGCCTTCTTGACGATTCCTTGGCACTATCATATTTTTCGCCAATTTTGTTCCTCATAAGTGATATATTCGCCAATCAGGTAACCCTAATCACATTTTCTATTATTGCAATAATCTTATTCAAGTTCATGCTGAGAAGTGAACTTTGTCCGTAAAATTTAATCTTCCCAAGGAGAACAAGTGCTGAAGGGAAATAACATACGTGGCATGTTTCAATTTATACATATCATTGTATTGTGATCTTGACAATTCATTCACGTAAAAATAGGGAATTCACTTTTCATAATGGGCAAAAATATCTAACTCACATTTTTACCTGTTTGGTTTCAATATTATGTCGTATAAAATGGCAACAGTTTGGTATTTTTGCCTCGTGGCGCCCAATATAAATATTAATGAAAAGTACTGTATTAATGTCATCTTTGTTTATTCCCGCTTGTGTCTTTAAATTAAGCATGTTACCACATTGGGCGCAGAATTATGACTGATGACTTTTGATAAAAAAGTACCGAAAATTCTAGAAAAAAATTGCGTTTTTGAAGGAAGCATGAACTAGTTCCGTCCCTTTTTTTCTGCTGATCAATTGTTGAGTTCCCGATTCCGGAAGTTATTCCAATGCGCTCCTTCAGAAATTCATCCATGAATGTATCTAATGTTAGGTTTTCTCAAATGTAACCTCGTTAAAATTAAATAACTGCAACCTTATCACATAACATATAATTAGTGTAAGTAGCTTTCCAGCTTAAAAAAAAGCTTCTCATTCTTGAAAATGTTCCACAATCACAAAATCTTGGCAAAAGAAGAAAGTAGACCGAATCGATTCTTTTCCTGTGAACGCGTTCTCCCATCCAGCAACTTTCCCACACACAAAAAAAAGAGAACTTGTCACAGAGTCGATGTGCTTGGCTGACTGATGCGTTTTCTCTGACCTACAAAGCGCCTCTGTGACAACTCAATGTCACACGGAACGACTTGCGAAATTTGCGAGAGGTGACAGCTATCGCAACTCTGACCGAATATAGTGGCCATCCTCGAATGCGTGCAGATAATGAAAGACATATAAATAAGACCTGTCAACATACCCAAAGTAATAGGCTGGTCTTCAGTAATGGAATTTTGAGCCATTTTTTGTGATTTAAAAAATAATAATTCAAATTAAATGCAAAATCGTGGTTTATTCACACGGCGTCTACTTCTTATTCACACGGAAGAGAACTCCAGTGGTATATATATATATATAACGGAGAATATAAGAGCCCCCTGCAGACTCAGTTTTTGGGCCCTTAGAGTCCCTGCCCCCGCCCCCCACAATGCGATGTTACGTTAAGCCACTGGAGAATCCTGTTGTTTAAAAAAAAGATTTATATTAGAAAACATTTTTCAAAAATTTCAAAGATTTTCCATGTGCGCGTTGTTTTACTATTAGTATGAAATTTAATATCTAATTAAGTTGTATTTCTATTTTGGCTTGTGTAATGTTTTCCTGTCTCGCAGCTGCAAGAGCGGCTTCCCTATGCAGATAGCTTAACGCCATTCATATCCACACGTGCACCCCTAAAATACTTCGGGGTCCTTTCATTTGACATCGCGCCGATAACAGATGACCATGAGAAAAACCTCTGCAATCCACCTGCGAGTCGTAACTCAAATGAATTTCGAGGTGAAAGAAGAGACCGTCTCACCCCAAGAAATGGAAGTGCAGTCCGCTTGAAACTCTCGAAAGGAGACGTTGTGTTTCGCCACCTCCATCACCAATAAAATATTCTGTAGTATTAAAATACTCCATAGTTTGAATAGCTCGTATCTAACTGTAAATATTAAATGAATAATTTAATTTCTTAAGTCTCCCGCTACTCATCAATTTTCCCACATCGTCTTACTTGACACATAAAAATGGCGCTATTATTTTGTTCCTGTGGTCGTGGTGCCGAGTGGTCTTGGTGGCGAATCTCGTGGTCAGCGTTTTATCTTTCGAATCAGGGATTTGAATCCTAGTGTCGCTGAAGATCCATCGAATAATGGGCCTTATGCCCATTAAACCTGTCAAGGCTCGAAGATTTTTACATTAGCGTGATGCGAAAGTTCGGAGAGTGGGATGTCAGTTCAAGTGTCATCCTCGCTACTTGACAAAGGTTCAAAAGTTAGGTGTCCGTCACCAACAGCTCTAGTGTAGCTACGAAGTGTGACGTTAATAAGCATTAACTCAGAATATTGTACCATTATCAAGTGGCTTATTCCTACTTTTCCCTACAAATTTCTATATCTTTTAGGGGCTTATTTTTTGAAAAAGTAACTATCCCGAAGTGTACTTGAGTGATCTGTTCTTTTTTCGCTGCAGTGGCACAGCGTACACTCCCGCATCGCGAGGAGGTCCAGGGTTGTACCTACCGTTTGTAAAATCCAACTGGGGGAGGGCAAAACCTAACTATGCAGGGGAGGGGCAGATGCTCTCAGTTACGCCACTGATTCACTGTCATTGGTAAATTCTGGAGACGCGCTCCCAAGATATCTAGTGGTGTTTTCTAATTTCGATCCTCCTCCATGTCAGCCTCAAAGCTTTTCACCTTCTTTTACTTCGCGTATACATCATAATGTTTGGTGCAGTTTGTGACGGACCTATACGCGTCCTTATTAACTAATCCTCTTGGGGAAACTTTGGGGCCAGCATTCGCGTTAATCCACAGCCTCTCGAGAAGAAACCCTGAAATTTAAATTAGTTTGACTCTATAAAGTCTATAGGTTTTGTAGATGTGCGAGAGAAGGAGCAGGAGAGCTGTTGTGGTGATACGTAGGTGAGAATATTAGAATATTTCATTGAGTATTTTACAAACATAGCGCGAGTTAAGGAAGGAGTTGCTAAGATATTAAATTAGTAGATTAAGGATCTAAGATAGATGAATTAGATTTAGTAATCGGATCACTAGCGCTTGTTCACTTTTCTAGTTCACTTAGAATTATTTATAGAGAATAGAGATTGCTCGCTTTATATATCACTCCTAGGGTTTCCTTTTGTAGTTTCTTGATTAAGTGTGTTTGAAGAGTAATAAAATAATAGTTATTATGGAAGCTGTTGGTGATGCTTTGTTTCCCCCCACACCCTTATATAGGCAAGACGGTGAAGGAGCGATGCCAAATAGGCCATGCTCACAAGTTTAGGTAATGATATAAAGCCCTTGCGCCAATAAAACCAACACTATACGAGATATTTAAAATCCAGTTGAATTCTATTTTTACAGCACCCCCCATTATTCTAAGAGGTAACATATGGTGGAATAGAATGAGTGAATGAGAGTTTGTTAACGTTATACTCTGAAGTACGTTAGGGCTATCGGTAATGACCGTCATAATTTGAGCCTCGGTCAAGTGACGATGACGACACCTGAGCTGGCACCCCTCTTCAAAGCAATCCTACCACACCAACAGGAGGATTTTGGGCCTCGACAGATTTAATCTGCATCAGCCCCTCTACATGGCGAGTCTTCAGTGGCACCAGGACTGGAACCCGCGACACGTCGGCCACGATTTCGTGATCATAACCACAAGGCTACCGCGGCATGATAGAACAGAAATTTGAGGTGAAAACCCAGTGAGCTCTTAGTTATTCATTCTACCAATAAATGTAGAATGTAAGCTTTATATACCAATTGAAATTTTACGGAACATTCTTACAAAAATTTAATTAATATGTTTTTTTTCCATCTCTCTTCAATCCAGATTTAATCACGTAAATATGCTAAACTAAGGGTCTTCAACTCGTGGCCCGCTGAATTTTAGGGCCATTCATTTGAATCTGAGACAATTTAAGGAAAAAATGCCCCTTCTGCTTTTTGTCGTAAAACAACCTCCTCCCCTATTATTCTTGATATTTAAAACATTTTATTTATATGCTTAATACCCATTTGAGATAAAATTTCTTAAAATGACCAATTTTTCAAAAATTTAATTGTATATCTTAACTAATTTTAAATATAAAAAATCTGACTATGCATATAATCTCTAAATGTTTCAGAAGAAAAGTTGAACTTTTATCTTAAATACACAAAGTATTTTAATTTGACTTCCATTAATGAAACTGATATATATATATATATATATATACAAAACTGTGTATCCCCTCTTTCCTTAGAATCAATTAAGTCTTGTTAGACAAACCTCCTTTCTTATTTAAATTTCCTGACTACACATTATTTTTTTGAGAGTCGTTTGCCCCTCGAGCATTATAAATTTATTGATGTGGCCTGCAGATCATTGTAGATTTATTAATATGGCCCTCGAGTGTTACAGGTTGAAGACCCCTATATGCTAAGCAATACAAATAAAAATACTTAATAGGATTAAATGACAGTTGAGCTACTAAATATAAAGATTTCAGCTCATAAAAAAGAGGGTGAATTGACTGCCCGAAAAAAAATTTTTGAAAACAATGAGAGAGACAAATTGGAAAAGCTTAGCTAAGAACGGGACGGCATGGAATTCATGTCTGAAGAAAGCGGAGATCCTTCGGGTTTGTCATGACAATGAAGAAAAAGAATGCTTGTTTCTTTATGAATTTTTTTTATACATATATTTTTGAAAATCAGTACCTCGCACGTGAATGAGGAAAGTATTTGGAGCAATTTTTCTTTTAAGCCACCCTTTGGAGCGATTTTTGTCCAGTTGCCATAGCAACAGCTTCGAATAACTCTTTCCGAGTGAGCTGAAAGAGTTGCTAGTTGCTAAAGATTGTAGTTTCGGCTTCGTCAAATGCATCAAAAATGACGTGTAATATTTCAAAGTCATATAATATTTTAATGGCGTATAATCTTCTAAGTAAAATGGCGCTTTATTTCTGTTTACGACCGTTAACAAAAGCACTATCGGAATAAAAGAAATATTGGATGTTCGTTTTCCGAAGCAGAAAAGTCGGCGAGTACTTTTTCAATGTGAAGATAGTATGTCGCTGAAGTCAGAGCGAGTCGTTTCGCTCATGGCAACCCTTCACCCTCAAAGCTGCTTGAAAGGGTTGTTCTAAAGAGACTCGAGTTGTTCCGAGACATGCGTCTGTGATAAGGCCTTAAGAGAATTTAAGAACTGAAGACATTTTTTCATTTTTATTCATGTATTTCTGACTTGTTAACAAAGTTATCTAATGAAGTTTAGTTTTATTTTAAATAATTTAGATGTATTTCTGACTTGTTAACAAAGTTATCTAATGAAGTTTAGTTTTATTTTAAATAATTTAGACTACATTTTTAAAGAAGACAAGTTCACACAAGAAGTATAAATTAAAAATGATTTTTGTAAAAATAAACTATTTACCAATTTTAGCCTGTGAAGTAGATTAAAAATAAACCTCAACCACAGATTAATTAATAATTAATTACTAAGTAATTATAAGTAGTGGATAAGTGGTTTCAGGTATTCTTCTGTAGAGATACAATTTACAACACCTCTGTATTGAGAATTCATTTCAGAAACATTCAAGAGAAGAAAAATTAGAAGAGAATTGTGACCCCTTGAATTTTTATCAGAAATGACATTTGCATATCGATAATGAGTTTTTTTATTTATATAGTATCAAAAACTTTGTTTTGTACTAGTCTGGGATAGGTACAGACATTAGTTAAGGCGGCATAGTACCTTTGACCCTTCTGAAAATCGAATTTTCAAAAACATTTTAAGAAATTAATATAGATGTTAAGAACGTTATAAAGCAAATCTCGTCGAAATATGACAATAATTACGCTCTCAACAGTAAAAAAAATCTAAAGAAACAGATCTTTCGTTAGGTTCTATTTGAAATTTTTTGATTTATTATTTGTTTCATCAGTATCTCGCACTTAGAAGCAAAATGAGGTCTGTTGGCGACTCCCTCGTACTTTTAAATCCCGATCAAGTGATGAGGTTGAAAACTCAATTTTACAGCTTACAATTACTGAACAAAAATATCAGCATCTTACAAAGCAACAGTTGATATTGGTCTAAAATGAAGCACATTGATATTTGATAATGAACTAGCTAATCGTCTAGATATTATGAAAAAAAATTTCGGGTTTTAAAATAAATATATTTTTTTTATTTCTGATTATCAGGCATGAATAATGAGAGTGGAAATTGTCTATATCTTTCACAAAAAAAGGCCCCTAAGATACTGCGAATGAGAAAAAAACATGCTGGAACTTTTTATGGAAAAATAAGCCTCAATATATGAAATGGATGCATTTTAAGTGTAAAAAAATTTATTTTAGTGCAAAAAAATTAAAATTTAATCTTTAAACTTGATTTTCTCAGTTTCTAAATTTCTCACTTTCCCACAAGTTTTTTAAAAAAGTATTTGAGAGCTATGCTATTTTATATGGATAACGTTCTTATAGATAGATCTGCATTCTGTATGCCTCAATTTTTTTGGGATGGGATCAATAGAATTTATTTTGTAATGTGATAAATACTAAAATTATAGTGATTTTAATATATTTTAATCTCTTTTAATTTTAAAAATTCTAGAATATAATTTAAATTAAAAATTGGTAGTGTACAGAATACCGGCCGTCTTAAGCTTTCATTTTTATATCTCATTATTCCATGGTCAGTAAGACGATTATATTTCCATTATATCATTCCAATGATTATATATATCATTCCAATGATTCACACCATCCTTATGGCATTTTGGTTTATCTCGTAGACAACACAGAAGATGTACACAGCACAAAGCACTTTACATACACTCAGACTCTACAAGCCAAACGTGGTATACATCTCTCGGATGACTTACAGCGCCATCTATACAATTAATATTTAATTTACAACATTCATTTTATATAAAAATATAAGATCTACATTTAGTCTTTCAAAAGTTATCTTGTGTGTAACAGAAAGCAAGATATTTAGTTTTTATTATTTTTGTATTCACACTTTAAGCTATTTAAAAAAATACAATAAAATTCTACAGCAAAATTTTTTCTTTTATTTTATACTTTGTACTTGCACGAACTGTAATAAAATAATATTAAAAGGAGAAGAATTTACTGATTTATGAGGAATCGAAAAAGTACGTCAAAATGTGCAATATCAAGACTCCGCAAGGTACTATTCCCCCTTAAATTTGAAGTAGTAATTTGCATCTTATTTTCCTCTCCCATATTCCACTCTCTTCATTTTACTTCAATTGAGTGATTTTTAATTAACTTCGCACTCCGAAGTAGCATAAATGCTATTGGTGACAGACCTCAATTTGAAGCACGAGCAAGTGATGACCACGACATCTGTGAGATGGTCAGTTTCAAACTTTCATATCACGATAGTAGGAAAAATTTGAGTCTGAACCAACTTAATATGTCTCAGCCTCCACCAGGACTCGACTGGAACAGCGTAATCCACGAGTTCACGGCCATGTGTGTGTGTATGTGAACTCGTTTATTGTCACTGTCATTTTACTTCAAGTTGAGGATATATCTGTTTTCTTGTATATTTCAAGCTAAGGTTTTGTAAATATACACTCAAGAGCCAAAACGTTATGACCACCTGTCAATAACGAGTTGGCCCACCTTTGGCGCGCAAAACAGCTTCAACCTACCTTGGCATGGATGCCACAAGTCCTTGGTAGATGGCCGGAGACAGATTGTACCAGATGTTCAAGCGACGGTCACGCAAATCCGAGATATTGCGAATTGGTGGTCTTTGAACTCTGAGCTGCCGTCCCATGACATCCCAAATGTATTCTATCGGATTGAGATCCGGTGAGTTAGGTGGCCAGAACATTAACTGGAATTCAGCATCATATTCCTGGAACCACTAAAACACAATTTTAGCCTTGTGACATGGGGCGTTGTCCTGTTAGAACATTCCATTTCCAGATGGAAAAACAGATGCCATGTAAAGGCGCAACTGGTCCGCAATAATGTTCAAATACCCTGTAGCATTCATGGTCTGCTCTACCACAACCATGGGTCCCAAAGACGCTCAAGAGAACGTCCCCCAAAGCATAATACCGCCACCACCGGCCTGTGTATGACCTACTGTACATTGAGGAGCAACTGTTTGCCTGGAAGACGGCGTATCCTGACACGGCCATCATCACGGTTTGTCATTGATGAATGACAAACCGTGATTCATCTGACCTGGCAACTCTCTCCCACTGATCGATGGACCAGTCGCGATGTTCCCGGGCCCAGCGTAGGCGCAGTTGGCGATGACGCTTGGTTAGCAAAGGCACACGAGTGGGATGTTTGCTGCGTAGCCCCATATCCAACAGTGTCTGCTGAACAGTGTGCTCCGGTACTATTCTACTTGGCCCTGCATTGTATTGGGCTGTCAGCTGAGCCACTGTCTGGCTCCGATTTTGCTTCACCATGCGAGACAGTCTCCGACGACCTTTTTCTTTGATAGCGTGTGAACGTCCAACACCATGTCGTCTACTGCTGGTTTCACCGTCATTCATCCACTTTGCATAAATACTAACAACTGTAGATCGCGAACAACCACGAGTCGTGCAGTTTAGGAAATACTTGTTCCGAGCCTTCGAGCCATTACAATCTGCCCTTTATCAAAGTCGGTTAGATCCACAGCCTTTCCCATCACACAAAGTAGTAAGTGAAAGAATGATTCTTCAGACTCTCCAGTAGCAGTTAAATACCACTTCCACCTGATCACATGCCTTCCATGTCATTCAGGCGAGTTCATTGCAAAATGTGGGGGGTGGTCATAATGTTTTGGCTCTTGAGTGTATATTAGCGAATTAAATATAAACTATTTATAGTCATTGTGTGTTTGTTATAATCTGGTTTCGATCCCTGGGTATCTGGAAGTTAACGAAACGTTGGACTCAAAGTAGGTATTGAAATTTCTAAGAGGAAACTTCGTCACAAAAACTTTCTAAGAACTTCACGAGGCTCTTATCCAGTATTTTTACTTCTAACTTAAACCGAATTATTTTTGTTGTAAATGGATCATCGTTTTAAAAACAGGTTTCTCACAAAAAAAAAATTTCACACTTTCTAGGAAGAAGCCTGGTTTTTTTCTGCATCCAAAAAATAAAGCTTTTTCCTTGCTGACTAATCTAAGTCTTTCTGAAAACACGTAATTTTTTTTCGTTTTTTAATAAACATAGGGTTACTGAGAAAGTAATTTTCTTAGTTTCTCGTTTATAAATAGTAAAGTAAATACCCGAAAAAAAGAAAAGAAAAATAAGTGTAAAATAATAAAATATTATTAAAAAGTTTTTTATTCTCTGTTATGTGTGTGCGTGTATATACGAGTATATACAGTGATGGCTAAAATTGCAGACACTTTTGAAAATTGTTATGTTTTTTAGGTTTGTATGCTTATAGAAAATGTTACATTGCACAGAATGCTAAGTGTTTTATATCGTTTTAAAGAGAATTTAATACTAAATTCAATTCAAAAGACAAAATTCAAATATTTGCAACACAAAAAAAGTTATGCTGCAATAACTATCGATATATGTTAGATACTGATGATAGCAGTGAGTTATCAGTGTTTATTTTTTATTATAGCTTTATATCGATGTTTCATTGAGGTGAAAATAGTTTTAAGCTCTTCTTTCGTTATTACATGATGCCAGGAAACAATTATATCTTCAATTAATTCCTTTTGATTTCATGGGTACCTCATTCGGACAAAAGTTTTCAAAGACATTGCTTTTTGACTAATTATCATTGTTGTCCAGACCAGGAAACATTCCTGACCTCCATCCTATCGAAAACTTGTGGCACCGTTTGAAAACTCTTGTCCGAATGAGGTACCCATGAAATAGAAAGGAACTAATTGAAGATATAATTTTTTCCTGGCATCATGAAATAACGAAAGAAGAGCTTAAAATTATTTTCAACTCAATGAAACATCGATGTAAAGCTGTAATAAAAAATGAAGGCTACCCTTCTAAGTACCGATAACCCACTGCTATAATCAGTATCTAATGTATATAGATAGTTATTGCAGCATAACTTTTTTTTTGCTTTGCAAATATTTAAATTTTGTTTTTTGTATTGAATTCAGTATTTAAATTCTCTTTAAAAAGACTCTTTCCTGCATTTTGCAACGTACCATTTTCTATAAACATACAAACTAGAAAAACATAACAGTTTTCAAAAGTGTTCACAATTTCGGCCACCACTGTGTATATAGTTTTATATTTTATATAAATTATTTAGTCATGCAAAAATACATTTTTCACTCAATACTTTGTTTTATTTTTCAGCTGAGTAATATAAGTAAATATTGAGGAATTTTGGTGTCTTAAAACAGTGTTTAATCCTACATTCTCAGTTCTTAAGACTAAGAAGCTGCTAATGAATAAATGTGGCCATTCAACTATGATTTATTCTGACTTGTTATACTTCGACATATTGTTTAGCTTTATGTCAAATTTTGGGCACATTTTAGGACATAATTAATAATTATATTTATATGGGAGAATCTCTCTCAGCACTCTGTATCCCTCCCCCCACAATATAAATTCTGTAAGCGATATTAACCTCTAATGAAATAATTCTATTGATGTGTGTGTGTAAAACTGACCATTTAATGCCCGGATTTTCATACATTTATAATTTTTATTAAAAGATGACTGAAGTAATAACCCTTTTTAGTGACTGTCGTTCGATTATTGAATAGTTTTGTGTATTAATTTCTTATTTTTAGAATTTCTGCAAAATGTTTTTAAAAAACTGCTTTTTGTTTGATACACACACAATCTGTAATAAAACTACCCAACATAACATTCACATCTATTATATTTTCACTTCTTCGATTTTTTTTCTCCTTTCTAATTTTTTACACAAGCACGAATAAATCGTTTGTTCTTATGGAAATTTAAGGCTTATTTTTATTAGCCATTTTGAATTCTTGAAAGGAATGCAAGTTCCGTGAAATTTCTTCCATCCTGTTGAAACGTAATATTATTGCAAAATTGATCGTCTTTCAAATCCAAGAAAGATCTTCGAAATTAACACATTCAGGATTTTCCAAGTAAATCATAATTTATTCCAGAACTTTCTGGTAATTACAATGGATTTTCTTCTAACAAAACCAAATAACATTCTCGTTCAAATCTACAATAGCTTAGATTTAACAGTCAGGCAAATATTGAAAACATCAATTCAAATCCGTAATAACAATATTGCATAAGGCAAATGAAACGCACGTCACTATCAAATGTTTAACTTCAACTTTGTTTCCCAGCTTCATCCTTATATAAACTGGAAAGAACTTTCTAAGAGCGTAAATAGTTTTTTCATCAAGTAATCATTTTAGAATCTGGATTTCTTTGTATTTTCTGGATTTTTCTTCTTTTTTCTGGATCTCATAATTTTGGACCTCAGTCAAGTAAGAAGGACGACACCGACCACTATCTGATCTTCCACACCACACCATCGTTAAAAGTCTCGATTTTCAGCCTCTGTATACGGTGGGTGTCGCGAACGCAGCAAAAGAATTTTGTGTACAACTTGAGTGGCGCTGTGAGCGCATTCTATTTTTTGTCTTCAGTATTGTAATCTGTAGTAGTAAGAGTTGATTCTATTCGAACGCGTTATGTATCAGTTGTCTATTTTCCGTATGCATTAAATCTTTTTTATATCACAAAGGACTCTCATTTTAAAAAAAAATACTCTTACTCATAAGAATAGCAGAATCGAATTTTAGGTCAAGCTCATCCCGGGTGTTAGCAATGGAAGAATAAGGTAAGTGATACCTATTTATTTCTTAGAATTTGTGAAATCGAAATTGAATTGAATTCTTTTTTTCACAGTGGGTCTGCAGTGACATTAAATTTCGAACCCATGACTTTACAACGCCGGACACGAACTCGTGAACGTGACCACTCGGCCATCAATCCCGCATAATTAAACCATAAAACGCTAATTAAAAGCTACTCAGTTATTTATAATATTTTTGAAAACAATTTACCAGAACCCAAAAGAGTCATAAATGAAAAACGAAATTATTCATGGCCGTGTTGTGCGAGTCGGTTTTTGTTACGAGCAAAAAGCATCGTTAAAAACTCATCATTCTGCTTCGCTTTCCGTTGCTATAAATAAGGTCATTACTTAAATTCCTTTTATTTGGTCATTCGATCGTCAGTCATTAAGCAAACAAACATGTTGTTCTGGGGCTAATTAACGCGGGGACGACGACTGCCCGATCCTTAAATGGATAATGTCAGTCGTTAGAAAAGTAACGTAAATTTGTAATAAGAAATTAACGGTTATAACGCGGAATTATTATTTTTTTAACTCGTGGGTCACCAGTGTTTTGGGCTGTAATGAGACGGAACCGGTAAGAGACATAAGCGTATTTTCAGAATAATGAATCATAACAATATTAAAGTAAAAGAAATAGCTCGATTTTTTTTAGTAGTAAGATGTGTGCATTGTCAAGGATTTTAAGTTTTTTTCTGCAAAACATCGAATAGTATAGTGATTTTTAATTTTATACATATTTATCTTTCAATTTTTACGCGTCCATACGAACAAGAATGATATGATCATAAGTTTAATAGCATCCACATAAACTAACAAGGCGCCGAAAAAAAAGAAAAGTTTACTAGTGGGCGAATACTAAATACTACAAAAACCTTCTTTAATAGAATAAAGTTAGAAGAATTATAATAATACTGTCCTGCTGTGGCCGGAACTAGGGACTCCAGGAGAGGGAAAGAGAAAAATATTAACATTTGCACCATAAAACACGAGAGCTATTGGCGATGAACATCGCAATTTTTTTTTAAAATTTCTGTTGCGGAAAAAATTGAAAAAAATATAAAGAATATATATATATACGTATATATATAATATGAATAATGTTTAATTTTAATTCTATAAATAATTTCTCCTGCTTCAAAAATGAGAAGATAAATATCAGCGAAGTTTATCTTTCAGTTTTTAAGTAGTTTATAATATTCAACATATTTTTTTTCCTCACTCAGAAGCTCGGGTCCCCAAAGGGAATGCCATGATTGCTTCGATGCTGTTTATCTTTATTCGGTCCTCTAAAATATTAATGCTATGTAAGCAATTTAGGTTCGATGGCGCCCTAGGCCAAGTTAATTTTACACCCTTTTATATAATAATAATAATAATATGAATATATATATATATATATATATATATATATATAGTAAGAATGGATTCGAAAAATTTTTGAGAAATCTAACGTCAATAGATAAATGCCATACTTAACGAAAATTTTTTTACTACTTATTTGTTCGATATTTTAAATTTTACTACTTACACGATTAATTATTTTAAAAAAAATTCTACCCTTTTAATACTGACATCTTGAGGTTGTCAAGCAAGAAAAGAAGCATCAAAATTCGGTCTTACTGTTCATAAAAAAACAAAATCGATTTCAAATTTTTGGTGTCCCTCAAAATTAGCCGCCCAAGACCCGGGTCTGGCAGACCTATGTCTAAATCCGTCACTGCATGTAAGAATTATTTATAGGTACGAATAAAATTAATTTTGAAGTTTCTCAACCGAAGCGATTCAATTGAACCTCGGCTTAACCTGCCTCTCTTCTGAGAGCTCATGCCCTTTGGCATGGTGTGGAAGTTACGAGAGGAAGTTGCCAGCTCAGATATCATTCTCATCACTTGACAGGGTTTCAAAATTATGTCCTCACTTATGGGCACAAGTCCGTCGGCAATAGCCCTCATGTTGTCTTTTATTGCGATCTTAATAAACTCTCTCTCTCTCTTATAAATACGGTAACCCAGTGATCAGGATTGCAAACTTGAAATCAACTTTTTATCTCTCGAGTCAGTGAAGACCCATCGTGTAATCGGTCTGATGCATGTTAACCCCTGAGTACCAAACTGTGCTTTCTACTATCCCCAGAAATCATAGATTGACCTTGACGTTGCGACACACATTTCATTTTTAACGTGCTTTTATAAGCTTCACGTGTATGTAACGGAATGTTTGAACTCGAATTTTATGCACTTAAAAAGGTCAGATTTATTCGAAATTTTGCCCACTTGTCAAGGAACCCTCTTGATGATAGAATAATTTCATAACTTAATTCCATTGTCCTGATCAGGATCATCAGGAATAACGATAACCAGATTTGGCGATTAATTCCATATACCGCATCCAGATTTGATGAATAATTACATATACAACTTCCATATTTGGCGACTTATTGCATATACCATTTTCAGATTTGGCGACTTACTGCAAAATCCATTTTCAGATTTGGCGACTAAAAGATTAAGTTACAACCTTGAAGCGAAAATGTTCATGGTTAATACAGATACAACAAACAAACAAAAAACTGTTCTTTATGTGAAAAGGGGAGGGTGCGTCAGGTAATTTCTTACCATAATAATAAGCAATTGCCCAGTTTTTCTGAAAATGAATAAAAAAGACTCTAGCATGTGAAAAAAAAAAATTTATGTTCTAATTGCTAAACTCAGAAATAAAGTCTGTTTTTCTAAATTCTCTTGTCGGATCCGTGGAATGAAACATCATTCATTGCTTCATTTTACCAAAACAGCTGAAAAATGATTCAGAGCTCACCGGAATAAATAATTCCTCACAAACCCTTCGATTCAAAACGGGGATTTTTATGTCTAACGCTGATGCAAGTTTCAGAGAGAATATTGAGCTCTTTTCAGTGAAAAATATTATTGACTTCACCTTCTTCCGTATGAAATATTTAAATTTAGCTCTTCCAGATTTTGTTCAGTTGGCTGATCCTACATTTTGCAAGCCTTATCGACGCACTGATAGGATGCCAATGGGTGTTCCAGTATAGAAAATGACTCATTTAAGATCAATTCATCTATGAATAACTGATAGTTTAAAAAACAAAACAAAAAAAAATCCTTTTATTGTAGATCGAACTAAAAAAATGAACAATAAATTATAGTTTAAGGAGACTAAAAAATACGCTTCTATGGTTAATCGAATTAAAAAGTAAAAAAAATAATTCTTATTATAAAATGACTAACGAGAAAATTAATGTCATTGGGGTAAAAGCGTAAGGTGCTTTGTACTACATTTTTACTCTCATTCAGGTTCGGAATAGAACTAGTAAGAAATTTTAACAATTGATATCGAGTACCCCACGCTTTTACCCCCATGACATTAATTTTCTCGTTAATGGTTTTATTCTTATATTAAGAATTACTTATTTTATGTTTTAGTTCGTTTAGTACGTTTTTTAGCGCGTTTTTTAGTTTTTATAAACTATAATTTATTTTTTTCCTTTTGATACTGACTAAAACTCACTTCGTACGTGTTTCGTTTCGCTTTCTTAAGTTTGTATAGCTATTTTTGCTGTTTATTTTCACTTTTTCTTGCCAATATGACATCGTCGCTGGATTTTAATGAAAGTGAAATTGAGTGAGAACTTTTGCCGGAAACCAATGAATACATTAATGACTCCGATATGTATTTATCTATCTGTGATGAAGATATGGAATAAAAATTACGAGACACTTAAGTTGTAGTGGCGGGGACCTACCTGGGACCCCGCTCACTCTGCCCGGCGCGTCTCTAAGTGTGGGAGGAAACATAGCATCACCAACAAACGCCATAATAACAAATATATTTATTCAAGTACTAACAAACACTCAAACAATCACAAGTTTAACTATAAGAAGAAACCTAGGAGGATTCCTAAAGCGTCAATTAATCCTAATCCTCAATTCTAAGTAAACGCGACTACCAGAAATGGACAAGGAGAACTATCACTAACTGACCTCAGGTCGGTACTGAATCTACTATCTTCAATCTGATAATTTACTTTTATAATTTATTCCTTTTAAACGCGCGCTAAGTTCGTGAAGTAATTCTCCGGTATTAAACTTACTTGACAGCTTGGCTGCGCTCCTTCTCCCCTTACATCTACAAAACCTATATAGACTTTATATAGTCGAACTAATTAACATATATCTATCTCGTGTTTTTCCTGAAAAGGCTGTGAATTAGTATAAATGCTAGCCCCAAAGTTTCCCAAGAGGATTAGTTCGAAAATCTCGCGAATAGCCCCGTCACAAAGTAACGCATGTGGAATAGCTTTTTGTTCCAAGAAACATTTTGAACCATTTCACAATTTGTAATTCTAATTTTCCTATTTTTAAAATTTTTTGTAAACCAGACATTTTGTAACTTAACTTATGTAATTTTATACAATTCCAATAAAAGAAAATCTACCTCATAATGTTTCCTGTGTTGGTTACACTGGCTGTACACCTAAATAAGCCCTGTAACCACATAAGGTTACAATGGGATCTTGCCCTATTCCTAGCACGTATCCACTAGTGGTTACATGGCACTCAAGGGGTTAAATCTGTCGAAGATGAAAGTTTTCCCGTTGCCGTGATGTGGAGTCAGCTCCAATGTCATCCTCGTTATTTGATCGAGGTTCAAACTTGTTGATAGCTTTCCTTTTTGCTCTGAAAAAAATGAGATGTAAAAACACAATCAATAAAATCAAAGAGCCTTGACTTGAGTTTTTCATTATTTATTTGAAATAAAACTTGAGGTCAACTTTTTTTTGCTTAAGCTCTTCTTAAACATTTGCACGGGACGAACTAGCCCGAAAAAAATCTACATTGAGCTTCGGATCAAATACAGGTCTTAATAGAGTTGTATCGGATCAGGCTAAGCCTTGATGAAATAGCGTTGTAGGCTTTCATCTAAGGATATTTGAAATATTTTTTTTAATGGGATGCATTGTAGCAACTTAGCCTTTACAGACACGGCAAGCCCTCAAATTTGAGAGCCGTTTCATGGTGGCGGCCTCGCTACCCAATTTGGAAGCTTGAATCGAAAATATTTGAAGTAGAAAAGTTAACATTTTTTAAAAAATATTCTCTCATTTAAAAAATTCAATTTATTATTAAACAATGCTATTTTATTTCTCATTTGAACGTAAGAATAAAATTTGAAATAAGAAATATGTTACATTTTGTTAAACACACGATATATAACTTTGACTATCGTTTGAAAAATAATTAACACAAATAAAAATGTAATTGAATCCAGCATATAGAATCATCTCATTTTACTGTCATATGCATACCTAAAATCAATAATTTCAATGGATGTTTTAAAAATGTTAAATATTTTTAACATGTGAACTCTTATTTCAACCTTTCAAAAACAATTCACAATACACATTTCATTCGTTGATATTCTTAACAGCTTTCAAAGAAAGAAAAAATATTTCAAAGCATTTTATGCCATTCAATCAGTTTCACTATCAGACGATCGAAAACACTTAAAATAACTTTAAAAAGTTCAATTGAAAGTACTTTAAATCTCAAGGTCATTATTATCAGTAAAGTGGATTCTCTATCTTGAAAAATATAGATAAGGGTTAGAGAATAAAAATACATTTTTAAAAAAATCTCTCATTTTGAATGATTAAATTTATGTATTTTCGACAATAAATTGAGAATAAAATTATAAATGAAAGCGATGAAATTTGCTCAGTTAATGTTTGGATTGATAATTTTAAAAAGTTAGTTCACAGAAAATTTTTAAATAATCATCTTAAATTAGAAGATTAGCGAGTGGAATTTTGTGGCAATGTTTTTCATCAGACGATTAAATAAAAAAAAAAAAATCCATCGCGATAGAATTTAAAAAAATGTTATATTTTGACCATTGTTGTTCAAGGTGACTTACAGTGAACGGATTTAGGTGATGGAATTTGTGCACGAATCCTGAACACGTGTTTAGAAAGCAAAGCACGCACATGTATGGTGTTCGTACAAACAAAAGTAATATGAGCAAATATCGGACATAAAGCTGGTTTAAAAATTGACGAAAGAGAATAAGAACAATTCGTTTTATCTAATGATAAGACGAAGTGTTTTATGCAACAATATGCTTCTGTGAAGCAAAACGGAATAAAATCGTAAAGAACTGAATAATCCAGCCATTTTGAATAAAAGTAACACACGATACTGAATTTACCTATAACAAAAGCGATAAAAATAACTCTTATCAATCTATTTTAGTTATTGGCTTTGATCCAGACATTGTTTTGGTTTTAAAAGGGAAAATTTATATATATATATATATATATATATATTTTCATGTATGGAGACAGTAGATTCTATCGTACTTTTTTAAAATTCAATTTAGACGACAAATGGAATAGAATTTAGATATTAATGATACGTTGCGGTTTTGTATATATTCTTTGTTCTAACATTATCGAACATTAACGTGCATATATTTGTGGCTATAACTGATAAGGGTTAGCTTTGAGAACATGAAAACTTGGATTTTTACTTTTATTATTCTTTTTACCTGTTTCATACGTGAAATAAATTTTCTTACAACTTGTTGCAGTTGTGAAAATGCCTTGAAGGTTAAAAGAACTATTATGAAATGTTTTAGTGTTGTTAATCTTATTCCATTTAATGGCCAAAAGGTAATAAAAATGTTTGTACGTAGTTTACTGAATCACAAATTATCAAGGAATTTTTGTAGAATTTATGCTGTTCATTGTTCTGATTTTCTACCTAAATTTTTCTTTATTACTGTCTAAATCTGATAATCCGGAAGTGTAATAAACTTATTCGCACCATTAGTACTAACTGGTTGAAACAAGTTTCCCAAAGCTGCCATAAACACTTTTCATAGAAGATAGTGATTTTTTGGGGTTTATTGGCGCAAGAGCCGATTCCGGCTATACTGCGCCAAACATTTGTTTAAACTTCCATAACCATTTTAAAAAACATAGTTAAAAATTTTTATTAATGACATGAATAATATTTTAGAGCTAAAATTCATTAAAATCGTATTAAAATTTCATGTATAATTGTTACACTATATTAAATATTTTGTTTGCAGTGACTGGTCTAATAAGTCGCGAAAAGATTTATTTTAGGAAGGGGGGGGGGTGCTTGTGTACATAGGGAGAGTTTGAAATATATGCAAATAAGAGAATCGTGAATCAATACGCATTTAAGTGCCTTCTAAAATTCGTTATTTATTCAAATAAAACACATTTTTAAAACAATTGTGGGACCAGTGGCGGTAATTGTGGCGGTTTTAACAATTGTGGCGGTTTAAACAATTGTGGGACCAGTACCCCCGCATCGCGGGGAGCCCTACATGTACACCCCTTATGTAAGATCCGGCTTGTGGCCTAAAACCTGACTTTGCAGAGGAGGGGAGGGGACAATATTCTCCACTGTGTGGGATCCAATTCTGTGACTGGATCCTCAAAGTATTTGAAGTATTTTTGTTTGAATAGGATAAAAAAAACTATAGCTTTTGAGTATCCTCACAACGCGAAATAAAACTGAACAATGTGTTAGGTTCACATAAAAGACAGCGCTGATAAAAGTAAACATCACTGAATTAATAATTTTGTTTTATGACTTGTGAATCTGGCATTTTCCATAAAAAAAGTTAGTTCTAATATAAAAATTCATGGATGATGTTTTGGTAAACAAATGTACATTTTTATAATTTAACGAAAGGAGTATTTTCTTAAATTAAACTACTTTCTGTTGAGTTTGTTACTCAGAAGTACGTTATATTGAATATTTAAAGCTTAACATACAATTGAAGGAATTTTTAATACTTTCTATAAAGTGAACTCTTTAAATTTGGCAGAGATTTCGGTGAAATCTTGGTTTGTGTCCTAACAACATTAGAAAGCAAGGGATTTCAACCAATAAAACCTGAAAAATGAAAAATTTCATGTTTTGCAGTCAAATTATCATATTTTTCTAGATCCATATTTATTTTTTTCGTCAATTAGCAATGAAACAATCGTAACATATTTAAAACATTTATTTAAAAAAGATTTTAAGCATTTTATGAAAGTTTGCTCTAAAAATCAAATTTTTCACGTGAAACATTTAATGAAATAAAACTTATGTAAAAGAATCACAATTTTCACTCATTAATTAATGCATTATTTTATTTCCAAGCAGAGCTATTAAAATTATGGAAAATATAGTCAAATGGACTAAATTCATGTGACGTCATAATCACATGATATTTTTAACCACGTGTTTTTAGCCAATAAAGTTCAAAAACACATGTGACGTCATAGTCACGAGAAATGCAATTATCTATTTTCAGCAAATCAGTTCATGCACTTCGTTGTTGCCAAATTACGCTTTTTACAGAAACTTTTTTTTAAAAAAATTAATATTTGTCACTTTATTTAAAAGTACATGTATAAAACAAGATTTTTTTTCTTTAATTTTAAAATCTTTTTGCAGAAATTTCTTTTTATAACTCTTGAGCATCTTTACCCAACTATGGAATTTGAAATTTTACCTAAGTTTTACAAATAAAATAAAAAGTACGAGCTAGTTTATTGTCCGTTTTGAATTCAATGTAGAACACATGTTTATATTATCATGTGACCGTCATGAATTTAGTCCATTAAACAAAGTTTTAAATTAATTTTATTGCTACCATTTTTGTCACAGGTTTTCAAAATCAAAGCTTCGAACTGTAATTGTTTGTTCCGCCAAAAATAACTGTTTTTGTTTTTCGGTTCAGTTCGGAATGAATAATTTTATATTATGTATATTCTTACTTTCACTAAAAATATTATTCTATCATGAAAAAAAAATCAATTCTATCAAAATTTAGAATATTTTATTCTTTAATTGGTACACTAGGTTAAGAGAACGGCGAGCATTGGCCTTGTATCCCTTATCAAAATCGCATTTGACAACTATGTTCATGATAAGCATAGCCTCGTCCGTTGATGCTTGCCGCTCACATCGTGCACTTGACCTTGCAAAAATTATGTAAAAAATATATTTATTTATTTAACATATGAAAAAATTGTCCCTAATTATTAATATATCTTCTAACGAGGTTCCACTGTAATTACTTTTGTAGTCTCGAAGAGTAAATTTCAAACCTGAAAACGCCCTTTCAACGCTAACGTTTGTGTAGCTGAAGCTTCTAAAGCCACTATTACAATCTTATACAAGGGCGGAAAGGTAATTTTATTCTCTTCCCAGAAATCTAAAATATTAAATACTAGTGCTAGTGAATATTAAAACAGGAAATCGGGAAGCAATGTACATGTAAAGATGATAGTTAAAAGGTTGACATTAAATTGGAAAATATTGATAAGTTGGCTACAGTAACAAACTGAAAAAATATCGAACCGAAATAAGCCGCTATTTTTTCGGTTCAGTTCCGGTTTTCGTTCCAACCAAAATAACGTTTTTTTCTTTCCGGTTTTCGGTTGAGTTCCGGTTCAAAGCTCTGTCCAAAATAGCCAAAGTTCACATGCTTAGAGATGAAAAATTTTGCAAACACTTACGATATCGTCATTAATTTAAATTTTAAAATATCTATTTCTTCAGAGGTATTTATCAGATACGAAATTACTAAATTTCTCTTTTTCGAGTGCTATATTTACGTGGATATGGGCGTAGGATATTTTGTGATACCAAATACAATGTGCAATATGAACAAAAAGTAAGTTATCTACAAATGTAGTTATTCTTGTAACATATTTTTTTTAAAAAAAATAGATAATAGATAACACCTTAACTTTTTTTCATTTTTTAATTACTTATTCCTTTCAATATATTGTGAAATCTTTCCATGACTTTAAATTTATGTAAAATTCAAAAATATTCTATTTTACCCCTAAAGCGAATTTTTTAAACAATTTTTTCGAAAGAGCTTGATGTTCTTTGTATCAAAAGTATGTAATACGGTTTATTTAATTTTTACTCTTCTCTGTCCTTTCATTAAACATCTTAAAACATAGCCGATTTAACTAAATATTGTTACAGACACATATGGGGAAAAATTTGCTCAGTTAAAATAAGATGCAGTTTTTAAAAAACAAACAGATTATTTGTAATTTTTGTGTAAACTAAATTAATCGAAGAAAAGTCCGCTTAAATATATCAATCCAGTGGCTGACTGGGTCGCAACTTCGAATCGAGAAGGCATGATTTTTGTTTTTTTTTTTTTTTGTTTTTTTTTTCTTTTTTTTTTTTTTTATATATATCAATCACTTTTATTTGATTCAAAACAAATATTTTCTTCTATGAGTCAGAAATAAGATGAGTAAGAACACCAGGATGACTGAAATAAGCTTATTACTAGAATCTTTTCTATAAGGCAAGGGGAACTAAATATTAACCATCCATTGTCTGTGTTTGCAATTCGAGTTAGTCATTTTCCTATCAAGGTTAATTTTCATTTCGCCATTCTAAATCTGTAAGAATTGCTATAAATTGCGGATGTATCATAATAAAAATTGGCTTAATATCAAATGATTCATAATGTTTTTGAACGGAAATTGTCTGAACCAGAAGTGTCGCGAGGAATCAGTTGGTACAGAGTTTTTGTGTTCGCAGGTGTTTTTCGTTTAGGCAGTGTAAAGAATGAAACTTCCGACAGATGATCATACGAACGGAAAGGTAGTTTAGATGGATTTATAACGAGTAAATTGTCCCGAGACCAATGTAAAACTGAAGTACATTATATTTGAAACCTGTTCTAACTGCCTTAATCTGGATTTGAATCTTGTTTACCAAGTACAAAGCAAAAAATGTTTAAACAAAGAATATAAAATGACATAAGACAAAAAAAAACTATTGTACGTATATAATTTCGGTTTTTCAAACAAATATCTTAATTCAATTAAAGTATGAAAATGAAACAAACTTTTCTAAAGATTTTAACATTTATTTAATCACCTGCACACTAAGCATATTGTGAAAAATTGTTTGAAAAAAAAAAGGATATACCAGTTATGACATTCTGAAAATATTTTTTAATGCACAATATAATTACATTTGCGTGTTTTTATTTGCTATACAGCAAACTGTATTTGTGCTATTTTTAAGATAGAAAATAATGTTCATTTAGGCAAACATGCAAAGCAAAATATTTCATATTGTTACTAACAGTAAGAGATTCTCAGCATTTCTCTTCATTTTAATTCATGGATTCCCATTACATGCGGATAACGCGCAAACGCGCGATTTTTAACATCTGCACACACTTAAGTGCTATTTGTGTTGTTTTCCTTCAAGCTTTTGAGATGGAAGAAGCATACCTGGATTACAAAGGAAGATTTAAAATCAGTTATTACTCGGGATTAAACAGCATTTTTTAACTTGACACCGTTTCGTGCTTTTATTTACAGAAGCACACCTAGAATATCAGATAAAAAAATAAGAACGATTCCAAAGATTCTTTCAATCATTGTTCTTAAAACCTACTCATAAATCGTCAGATTTTTTCTTACTATGTAACCTTCTAATCGTCTCTGCAGGTGAATATAAGATTCAATTAAGTAAGAACATCTAGGGTAATCTCGTATTATATTCCGTAAACATCATCCATAATAAAATCCGTTTTCGTTTGTTAATTTAATTGGACTTTCTCAATATCTGATAATGTGTTTATATAAGAATCTTCGGAAATCTTTCTTTAATATAACTTGCTTTTAAAAACAACTTAATTACACAAATGTTGTGACCCATTTCCTTTTCTTAATTATGTGAGGTGAATCAGTTTAAACTATTAGCAAAGATAATTCATTTAGTATCCATTTTACCTGTAATTCCACTTTAATTCTTAGCGGAAGGAATTATACGCAGCATGGTATATGTTGAAACTAGAGGGCATAGTCAATCAAGTTTTTGGGTCATAAATAATTTCGTATTTAGTCATTAAAAAATAAACATATCTTCAAAAATAATATATTTTTGCGTTGCCTCCAGTCATTCTAATATTGACTTAAGTTCATAACTAGATTGATTATATAAAAGAGGATCATTTCAATGTGA
>BMAO01008512.1:0-18390 GCA_019973975.1 Trichonephila clavata
TTTCAGTAGCTTTTTTGATTATTAATTTTTAAAAATAATATACTATTTTTAAAAAAATAAGAACGTGGCACATATCATAAAAAAATTACATTAATTTTTATTAGTCGAAATCATTAAATTTTATAGGAAACTGCAAGTGTACGAACACTTTGTGGTTCACTGTATTATGTACATTGCATTTAAATGGAAAAAAATCATTAATTTTTTAAAAATCGAGTTTTTGCATAAAATTTGGCATATTTAAAAAACTTTTAATTCCTAATCAATATAAAGTTTCCATTATTGTACTGTATAAATATTATTTGAATACATTCATTAGAATTTTGTGTAAAAGATCCTAATTGCAATTTTTCATGAAAATTTTACTAAACTCGACAGTTTTTATAAACTATAAAACTCTCCAGGAAACTGCAAAAGAGTTAAAAAAACATGAAGCTAAAGAGTGAGCTATAAATATGGTGAGTTTAAGAAATGTACAGAACATTTTTCATATTGTATTTAAATCTTTACCGTGAAGCCAAAAAACAGTTTCTCAGACAATGCTTTTAAAGTTCACAAATGGATTACTTTTTAAGATGAATTGAAATTTTCAAAAATTTTTATTTGTATTATAGACTATATCTCTATGTATGTATTTATGCATTTTATTGCACATACAATTTGTGAAAAAAAAAACAGATTTCACAAATATTATCTTATCGCTCTAGGCACAGATAATGATGTTATTTTGTGCAGTTTTAATATTATTTGAATATATTAATTAGAATTTTCAATACAAGGTTTACTGTAACTGCAATTTTTTACTAATTCTCTATCCAAAATAATTTAAAATTTTGTATTTTAATTCCTGACTCAAACGTAGTATAGGGGGCCTTTCGATTTGGCGATTTTTCTTTGGATTTTTTATTATGATCAGATGACGAATTCATTCTGGCTTCCGGAAACCTATCGCTAAGTGGCTTGGCGATCGATTTTGGTCACCAAAAAATTTGAAATCGCCTACTACACTTTAACCTTAATTCCTAGTTCTATGCACACCCTTTTTAAAGAAAAAGTGTTTTTTTGTTGTTTATTTGAATAATATGTTCCGAATGTAGACACATAAATTAAATTTATGTTTTTTTAAGTAATCCGTCAAAAAAACAGATTTTCATCACATTTTTCGCTAAATTCCTATAAAAGCCATATTAAAAACAAGGCACATACTTTGTAAAACAAATAGGTGAAATCTAATTCAAAAGTCAGAAAAAGACTATTTTGAATTATAACAAAATCAAAACAATCTAGTACTCATGTGTTCGTCCGGGGGTAGTTCTCGATACATACTCTAGTTTTCGTCGACACATTGCCATCTTGGATTATCGTAAATTCACTTTTCGGTAAAATATTTGCTAAGGGCGCTTTTACTTAAGGGGACATAGTACCTTTAACCCATCAATTTATCGATTTTAAAAAATATTTTTAAAAAATAATTTGAACTGTTTGGAGCATTTTAAACAAACCGCGTCAAAATCCGATAATTATTACGCTTACAGGAAAAAATGTAAATGTCTAAAGAGACTTTGCTCTTTAAATGGAATGTAAACAAACCGCTATTCTGTTAGTTTCGGTTTCGACCTGTAATATAAAACTGCATTTTTTTCTTAAATTTTCAATTTTATTTATAATTGTCTTTTGATTGGAGAAGCATACCTACAACTCAACACATTTCCGAATTCAAGCAGATGTTTATTTACATTTGTTATTTCTACTGGCGTTGTTTTTGCTTGCTAAGTCTGCCTTCCTTGATAATAGTTTTCGAAAAAGTATTGAGTAATCATTAATTTTTTATTTGATACTTGTGCTATTATTAATATGAGTAGTAAATCCGCTAGAAGATCTACGGATTATAGAAGAAAGAAAAAGGCATTTTTGTGGGAATCAACATTCTAAAAACGAACGTTAGAACCGGTAGGCATCGATGTGTCATCAGCTTCATCTGTGTTTGGGCGGTTCCTATCAAAGCAACTCCAGTGAACGTAAGGGTTATCGATTGATAAATCTAGACATTCTTTCAGAAGAATTATCAAAATATTTAATATGCTTTTACTGTGGCTCAAAAGCAGTTTTTGAAAGAAAAGGTTCTGTTTGGACTAGTATCAGAATTTTTACATTGATTGTGATTCATGTGCTATGCAATCAACTTTTAAGTTCACCAGTGTTTGAGTCAAGTAACCACGACTATGAAATAAACACTCGCATTACATATGCTATGCGTACACTAGGGGTTGGTCTACGTGGAATTAAAACCTTTTGTTCGGTGATGGATTTGCCTCCACCGGTTTCACAAAAGTCCTATGATAGGATTTTGAATAATATAAAATCTGCTGGTTCCATTGTAGCTGTTTCTTCAATGAACAAAGCTGCAAAAGAAGAGATTGCAGCATCCGAAACAAATGAAATATGTGTTTGGTGGTGGAACTTGGAAAACTCGGGGTCATACATCTCGCATTGGTGTCTGCAGCATTATTGGTGATATTACAGGAAAAGTTATTGATGTCGAAGTTTTATCATCATATTGCAAAGGAAAAGTCCGAAATGTGGAATAGCATATGAAAAATGGAAAAAAAGTCATGAACCACATTGCGTGAAAAATCATTCTGGTTCTTCTAATAAAATGGAAGTGGAAGGAATGAAGAGAATTTTTAGACGTTCCGTATTGGAAAGAAATGCCAAATATGTGAAATATATTGGTGACGGTGACACTAAAACATTCCCAGAGCTGCAAAGTACGGTGTTGTACAATTTAGAAAAAATTGAATGTGTTGGTCATATACAGAAGCGGATGGGTGCCAGACTTCGTAAGTTGAAACTGATGAATCGTGGCAAAAAGCTATCAGATGCAAAAGTATAAGTGGGAAAAATCGCCTGACAGATAAAATAATAGATAAATTCACTACTTACTATGGAAATGCTATACGTGAGAACTGCAGCTCCGCAGATGATATGCGTAAATCCATTTGGGCCATTTATTGCCATTACCGCTCTACAGATGAAGAACCAATGCATTACTTCTGCCCAGTTGGTGCGTCCTCATGGTGTGGTTATCAAAAGGCGAAATACTCCGAAAATGAATCATACAAACATAACAGCAATGTGCCAACCTCTGTTATGGATGCAATAAAACCAATATTTGCAGAATTATCCTCACCTAAGTTATTGAAAAAATGTTTAGGGGGAAAGACTCAGAATTCAATGAATCTTTCAACTCTACGGTTTGGAAATACTGTCCGAAAACATCAGGATCTTCTAAGAGAATAGTTGATATTGCAGTGAATGAGGCAGTTGTAATGTATAATGATGGAATGGCTGGTCGCTTGGATATTATGAAACATCTGGGTTGTAAAGTAGGGCATTTTTCTGTCTTATGCTTTTCAGTGTGATAAAGCTCGAAGCCGAAATAAAGTCTAGATCTTCAACATTAGATGCTCGTAGGGCTTTGAGAATGCGAAAAAAAGCCATGCATGAGCATTTTGTTGAAATAGAAGGTGTAACATATGAGGCGGGTGCATTTTAAGTATTCAAAAATTGTATTTTGTGGTACAAAATTATAATGCAATGTTTAAACGTGATTTTCTCTGTAATTTTCACACTTTCCCGCAAGATTAAAAAAAAAGTTTTGATTGTAGAGTTCTAAAATTTTATGTGGTTATTGTTCTTATCATTTATGATTCTGTGAACCTCAGTTTTGTTAATACGGTGAATAGATTTTATTTTATAACATGATAGAAGGAAAAAAAATTACTAATTATAAATTTTATGATATCTAAATTTTTTAATTTTTTTAAATGTGGTAGAAATTTAAAATTTGAGGTTTACAGAATTAAGGCATTATTTAGCTTTAATTTGGTACATAAATGAAGGTTCTACTGTACATCTTTCAAAAGTTATCTTGCGGGTAACAGAAGGTAAGTAATTTTTATTTTTAAATTTTTGTGTGCATATTTTGTGCTGTTAAAAAAAATGTATTAATTTAAAAGCAAAAATTGATTAAGTATTTTAAACTTTGAACTGTTTTGAACAATTTGTAAAAAAAAATCATAAGAATATGCAAAATTTATTGATTTATGTTGAATCGAAGAAGTATGTCAAAATGTACAATTTTTGGTTTCGAAAGGTACTATGTCCCCTTAAGGTGTGACGAAAATTAATACTTTGTTTCCCTATCTCCCTACAAAACTTTACAGGCTGGCGTGCATAAACAGCTTTACCACACATTTGAAGCTAAAAACACAATTCTTATATATACGTCCATACACCTTAGACACAGCTCCTCACTGACGTATATATACTATTTTACCACTGAAAGGGTTAAATAAGAAACTTAATTCATTACAACAACATTAAAAAAAATTATTGTTCATAAATTAAAATATTTGTTGGAAATATTGTGCAGCAAAGAAAAAGTGATCTGTTTTCTGAGTCAGTTTCATTCGCAGAACATTTAACAAACCATTAACGGTTAAGAAGGGAAAAGGAAAAAAGTTTTAAGGGACCATTGGAATTTCAAAAACATTTTAAAAAATTAATGTACATCATTAAGAACGTTTTAAGCAAACCTCGTTAAAATCTGACAAAAATTACGCTCCCAGCACGTAAAAATGTGTCAAAAATACTTGAAATATGTAAAGAAACAGAACTTTCGTTAGATTCTGTTTGGAATGTTTTGATTTTTTATTTGTTTCATCAGTATCTCGCACTTATAGAAGCAACAAAAGGTCTGTTGGCGACTCACCTCGTACTTTTAAATCCTGCTCAAGTGAGGAGGTTAACAACTCAATTTTACAGCTTAGACTTACTGACCAAATATATCAGCATCTTACAAAACAATTTGATATTGGTCTGAAATGAATCAAAATTGATATATGATGATAAACTAGCTAACACCTAGATATTATGAAAAATCTTGGTTATAAAATAAATGTTTTTCTGTTATTTCTGTTTCAGGCATGAATAACGAGAGTGGAAATTGTCTATAACTCTCACAAAAACGGCTTCTACGGCACTGAGAAGGAGAAACAAAATAGGCAAACACTTTATGAAAAAAGTAGCCTCAATATATGAAATGGATACATGTTAAATGTAAAAAGATTTATTTTAATGTAAAAAAAAAAAAATTAAATCTTTAAACGATTTTCTCAGTTTCTTAATTTTCCACTTTCAAAATTTAAAGAAAGCTTTGGTTTCAGAGCTATGATATTTTATATGTAAAATGTAGATCTGCATTCTGTGCCTCAGTTTTTGGGATTGGATTAGTAGAATTTATTTTGTAATGTGATAAATTTAAAAAAAAGTGATTTTAAATTTATTTTAATTTAATAAAAATGCTAAAATATGATTAAAATTGGGGGTATACAGGCATTCTCAAGCTTTTATTTTATATAAAAACACAGGATCTACCTTTAGTCTTCCAAAAGTTACTTTGTGTGTAACAGAAAGAGAGCTATTTAGTTTTTTCTATTTTTGTATCCACATTTTATGCTATTTAAAAAATTACAATAATTTTCCAGCAAAAATTTATTTTTTGTACTTTTCTGCACGAACTGCAAGAAACATATTAAAAGGAAAAGAATTTACTGGTTAGTGAGGAATCGGAAAAAGTACGTCAAAATGTGCAATATCAAGACTCCGCAAGGTACTATTCCCCCCCTTTAAGTCGACTGACTACTTTCTCCAACCGTGATTTTTTAAAAGTAGGTAAATGATTGAATATGTTTATTCCATTTAGTGTAAGAATTAGAATATACATATAATTTTTTAAAGAATAATTATTACCCCGCGATAGAAGTGAAACTGCTTTGGCGACGTTGGCCGTAAATACAGGTATAGATCGAATTATATTAAACTGCTAATATTTAATCCAATAAAATTCAAATTTTATGAAAATAAAATTTTTATTCAATTTTCTGCATCATTATTTTCCAAGAAAGACGCAATAGGTGTGTGGTAACTGAAGTAGGATATAAAATTCCTCGATTGTAGTCAATCAATGTGAGAAAACGCACCAATCGCGTGGTTCTGTAAATTATTTTTCCTTCTCTAGAATTAGTATTCATTGTCAAATTCAGTGTCAAGAACAATGAGTGGCTTTGCTTTTTCTGAAACAAAAAACATTAGTCTCCAGTTAAGATAATCGGCTTTTAATCATCATCGGATCCAATGATTGCAGCAGCCTCTGATGTGTACAGCACTAAAACAATGGATAAAGATGATAAAGCTGCGACAGAACTACCTGGTGATAAATAGACTTTCGCCAGGAGCTGCTAGTTCTGCTTTTTTTTTCCACGAAACTTTTCCTCTTTTTGCATTTGTTCTAGGCTATCTGACCAGAATTTATTTTGATTCAATGGAAATAGAAATTAATGCAAACCTCGTTGAAATCAGGCAATAATTACACTCTCAGCAATAAAAAATGTCAAAAAAGACGATCTTTATAAAAATGTAAACAAACAAGATTTTTCGTTTTCTTGGAATTTTTTTTATTTATTTGTCTCATCGTATCTCGTGCTTTAAAGAAACACGAGGTTCTAAATCCCGGTCAAGTGATGAGGTTGGTCTCTCACTTTTACAGCTTAGAATTATAGGCCAAAAATAGGATCTTCCAAAAATAACAATTGATATGAAATTAATCACTGATATTTGATGATGGACTAGCTAATCGCCTAGATATTATGAAACTTCCGGGTTTTAAAATAAACTAGTTTACTGTTATTTCTGATTTTCAGGCATGAATAAAGGGAGCGAATATTACCTATCTCACAAAAAAAAGGCTCGTAAGATATTGAGAATGAGAGAAAAAATATGCATGAACACTTTATGGAAAAAGAAGCCTCAATATATGAAATGGATACATTTTAAGTGTAAAAGGATTTATTTTAATGCAAAAAAATTAATCTTTAAACTATTTTCTCAGTTTCTAAATTATTGCAAAACTATATTTTATATGTATAATATACTTCTGTAGATATGCCTTATTTTTTTGGGAATTTATTTTATAATAGGAGATAAATAAGAAAAAAGTAATTTTAAATTGTTTAAATGTCTTTTAATTTTAAAAAATACTAAAATATAATCTAAATTTAAAATTGGAGATATACAGAATACAAGTATTCTTCAGCTTTAATTTTATATAAAAACTAGCTGTACCCTGCCACGCGTTGCTGTGGCTCTGGTTAAATGAGGGGAAAAGAGCTGGTCCATCCAGCCAATTGTGAATCTTATATTGGGCATAATTTTCTTAATGGATAGTCTATAAAAAAGGCTAAAATAATATCCACAATATTAATTTCATATTGGTACGCTATTTGTTTTTGGCATGATTTTGAAATCACGCCAAATTGGTGTGTTGCGGCCAGTCTAATTAAAGGTAATGTATTATCGCAACCTATTGGTGACATAAGAAATGAAGCACATGATTTCCAATTCAGCGCATACAAAATTGGGATTGCCAATATGGCGAGTTATTTGAACGCTGGTGATTGTTGCGATAGTACATAAGTAACCCAAAAATAATTACAACCTTACAAACCCCTGCTTTCTCAACAGGTATTCGAGCCATTTTGATATGTAATTACTACCAACATTGCTTTTGCTTGTGTCAAGTATGATGACCCGTTCTATTTTCTGCAAGGCAATTTTGTGTACTGAAGCCAATTGACAAAAAGGTTAAAATAAAAACACACAAAATTGCAAAACAGCTTTGAGTAAGCCCTGTATCAAAATTCCTTTGCGGGGGAGGCAATTTTCAGATATGAGCACCGTGTTAGTGAGACTGTAGTAACACAGATTGGGGCCACTGTAACTTGGGGGCCTTGTATCATTGGTATGGCTGATACAGCGGTAGCTATGTCCCTGACAAAAATGGAACCTATTGGTGACATTATATGAAATGAAGCACATGATTGCCAATTCAACTCATACAACACATAGGAGATCAGCGTTGCCAACTTGGAGAGTTATTTTGAACGTTGGTGATTGTTGCAATAATAAGCAAGTACCAAGCAAACCGTACTAACTTCCAAGTTTTCCATTAACAAATTACTAATGGAAAGAAGTTACTAAGAAGGTTATAACAAATTTAAATTTTAAAAAGTCATCGAAAACAAAAGTATGGTTTAATATTTTGATGACTGAAATTATATATCAGGAAAACTAACCTGTATTTCAATAATAACATCTAATGATAATAAACTTACTAAACTTACTTACTTTAAAATAAACTTACTAATTTAAAACCCCGTCAATTAATAAGTAATACCAAGCAAACCGTAATCAGTATTTTGTTAAAATAATAATTTATATCAGAAAACGTAGCCTGTATATTTCAATGACATAAAAAATTGTTTATCGCGCGTTAGCTATCGGAATGTTTAAAATAGAAAAAAAAACTAATTCAAAACCCGTCAATTAATAAGAACAAGCAAACGTAATCAGTATTTGTTAAAAAATAATTCATATCAGAAAACCTAACCTGTGTATTTCAACAACTTAAAAAATTGTTTATCGCGCGTTAGCTATCGGAATGTTGCCAAAACTACAAAACAAAATTTGAGTGGTTGAAAGAATAATTTTTAAAAAAATGATTTATTCGAAAATTAATCCCAATTACGTATCAAAGAACAAAGAAATTGAAAAATATGACAACCAATAAACTTAAGTATAGTAAAAATATGTAATAATTCGGGAAAAAATATGTTTAAAGCTTAAATTTTCGCATTCAGAGCGAGTCATGACATCGTATGACGTCATATCAAAAAATCACTTAAAAGTTAAATTTTAAAAAATTTAGATTGCATTTCGAAATAAAAAGTACATAACCTGACCGGAGTCAAATGCAAGGTTGTGTCAAAATTTCAGATAAATCCATGCAGAACTTTTTGAGTTATGGAAGCGTACACAAACCAACATAACATTTATATATATATAGATATAGGACCTACATTTAGCCTTTCAAAAGTTATCTTGTGGGTAATAGAAAGAAACCTATTTAGTTTTTACTATTTTTGTATTCGCACATATTTATGCTATTTAAAAAAATACAATTCTACAGCAAAATCTTTAAAATAAAAGATTTTGCTGTAGAATTGTATTGCTGCAAGAACTGTAACAAATTAATACTAAAATGAAAAAACGTAAAAATGTGCAATTTAAAAACTCCGCAAGGTACTATCCACTTTAATACCATGATGTTAGTATATATATAAAACAGAGACTGAAGAATGCAGAATTTGCGGACTATTCTTTGACGTCACCAATTAATCGGCGATTTTTTTGTGAAATACAGATTGTCAGCAATTATCATTCTGCCAATAGGAAGTATCAAACTCAAACGCTTAAAGCGGGATAACTAATTGCTACCATCAGGTTCAAGATATTGTTACGTAGATCGGGGTTCGAGGATATTTTGCAAATCAGTCGTATAAGAACAATGATAATTTATTATCGGAAATCAAGCCTTGAAACACAGGATTCAACTGCAAAAATTCACAGAATAAATATCAGAAGGATTTCACACCTTCAACAGCACACAATTATCAGTATCTAAAAATACACGAATATATAAGCTTATTCACATGCACAGCCGAGCTAATCACGATCAAGGCAAGTTTACTAATCGCTTGTCAAAACCAGACTGTTGCGGCGGGTATCGCTCTATTATAGCCGTGGCCGAAACGGAGAAAGTGCTTAATATTTTAACGATTGATTGGCGCAGATTAGCCGAAATCGGCTCTTGCGCCATTAAACCCAACATTCATTCATTCATTCATTCGTTCATGACGTTTCCCCAGCCAAATGTCCAAAAAATGTGAAATTTTTTTATTGCAATAACTTTTGATCTAATTGGAATTTTGAAAAGCGCCACATGTATTCGTGATCAGCGTCGGATTTTAACATAAGAAAAATGAGTTTGGTTGGAATAGGAGTTAGAAATTTTTTCGGTGTTCATGACGCCTCAGCCAAATATCCAAAAAATGTGAAATTTTTTTATTGCAATAACTTTTGATCTAATTCGAATTTTGAAAAGCGCCACATGTATTCGTGATTAGCATCGGATTTTAAAATAAGAAAATTGAGTTTGGTTGGAATAGGCAATAAAAAATTTCACATTTTTTGGACATTTGGCTGGGGAGACGTCATGAACAACGAAAAAATTTCTAACTCCTATTCCAACGAAACACAATTTTCTTATGTTAAAATCCGACGCTGATCACAAATACATGTGGCGCTTTTAAAAATTCCAATTAGATCAAAAGTTATTGCAATAAAAATTTTCACATTTTATGGATATTCGGCTGTGGAGATGTCATGAACACCGAAACAATTTCTACTATTCCAACCAAACTCATTTATCTTATGTTAAAATCCGACGCTGATCACGAATACATGTGGCGCTTTTCAAAATTCCAATTAGATCAAGTTATTGCAATAAAAAAATTTCACATTTTTTGGATATTTGGCTGAGGCGTCATGAACACCGAAAAAATTTCTAACTCCTATTCCAACCAAACTCATTTTTCTTATGTTAAAATCCGACGCTGATCACGAATACATGTGGCGCTTTTCAAAATTCCAATTAGATCAAAAGTTATTGCAATAAAAAATTTTCACATTTTTTGGATATTTGGCTGAGGCGTCATGAACACCGAAAAAATTTCTATTCCAACCAAATTCAATTTTCTTATTTTAAAATCCGACGCTGATCACGAATACATGTGGCGCTTTTCAAAATTCGAATTAGATCGTTATTGCAATAAAAAAATTTCACATTTTTTGGATATTTCGCTCTTGAGCCGTCTTGTACACCAAAAAAATTTGTAACTCCTATTCCAACCGAACTCATTTTTCTTATGTAAAATACGACGCTGATCACGTATACATGTAGCGCTTTTCAAAATTCCAATTAGATCAAAAGTTATTGCAATAAAAAAAATTCACATTTTTTGGACATTTGGCTGGGGAAACGTCATGAACGAATGAATGAATGTTGGGTTTAATGGCGCAAGAGCCGATTTCGGCTAATCTGCGCCAATCAATCGTTAAGATATTAAGCACTTTCTCCGTTTCGGCCACGGCTATAAATAGAGCGATACCCGCCGCAACAGAGTCTGGTTTTGACAAGCGATTAGTAAACTTGCCTTGATCGTGATTAGCTCGGCTGTGCATGTGATATATTCCTGTATTTTTAGATACTGATAATTGTGTCTAAGTGCTGTTGAAGGTGTGAAATCCTTCTGATATTTATTCTGTGAATTTTTGCAGTTGAATCCTGTGTTTCAAGACGATTTTCGATAATAAATTATCATTGTTCTTATTTACGACTGATTTGCAAAATATCCTCGAACCCCGATCTACGTAACAATATCTTGAACCTGATTGTAGCAGTTATCCCGCTTTAAGCGTTTGAGTTTGATACTTCCTATTGGCAGAATGATAATTGCTGACACTGTATTTCACAAAAAAATCGCCTATTAATTGGTGACATTGTCAAAGAATAGTCCGCAAATTCTGCATTCTTCAGTCTCTGTTTTATATATATACTAACATCATGGTATTAAAGAGGATAGTACGCGGAGTTTTTAAATTGCACATTTTTACGTTTTTTCATTTTAGTATTAATTTCTTAGTTCATGCAGCAAAGTTTAAAATAAAAGATTTTGCTGTAGAATTGTATTTTTTTAAATAGCATAAAGTATATGTGTGAATACAAAAATAGTGAAAACTAAATAGCTTTCTTTCTATTACCCACACTATAACTTTTGAAAGGCTTAATGTAGGTTCTACATTTTTATATAAAATTAAAGCTAAAGAATACGTATTCTGTATATCTCCAATTTTAAATTTAGATTATATTTTAGTATTTTTTAAAATTAAAAGAAATTTAAACAATTTAAAATCACTACTTTTTTCTTATTCATCTCCTATTATAAAATAAATTCTACTGACCTCATTCCCAAAAAAATAAGGCATATTTACAGAAGTATATTATACATATAAAATATAGTTTTGCAATAATTTAGAAACTGAGAAAATAGTTTAAATTTTTTTGCATTAAAATAAATCCTTTTACACTTAAAATGTATCCATTTCATATATTGAGGCTTCTTTTTCCATAAAGTGTTAATGCATATTTTTTCTCTTTCTCAATATCTTACGAGCCTTTTTTTTGTGAGAGATATAGGTAATTTTCGCTCCCTTTATTCATGCCTGAAAATCAGAAATAACAGTAAAGTAGTTTATTTTAAAACCCGGAAGTTTCATAATATCTAGGCGATTAGGTAGTCCATCAAATATCAGTGTTGATTCATTTCATATCAATTGTTATTTTTGGAAGATCCTGATTTTGACCTATAATTCTCTGTAAAAGTGAGAGACCAACCTCATCACTTGACCGGGATTTAGAACCACGATGTGTTCCTCGTGTTTCTTTAAAGCACGAGATACGATGAGACAAAAAAAATTCCAAATTGAAAACGAAAAATCTTTTGTTTACATTTTTATAGTCTTTTTTTACTACATTTTTTATTGCTGAGAGTGTAATTATTGCCAGATTTCGACGAGGTTTGCATTAATTTTTATTTCCATTGAATCAAAATAAATTCTGGTCAGATAGCCTAGAACAAATGCAAAAAGAGGAAAAGTTTCGTGGGAAAAAAAAGCAGAACTAGCAGCTCCTGGCGAAAGTCTATTTATCACCAGGTAGTTCTGTCGCAGCTTTATCATCTTTATCCATTAAGTTTTAGTGCTGTACACATCAGAAGCTGCTGCAATCATTGGATCCGATGATGATTAAAAGCCGATTATCTTGAGACTTTAGTTTTTTGTTTCAGAAAAAGCAAAGCCACATTGAATTTTTGTAACGGACACTGAATTTGACAATGAATACTGATTCTAAAGGAAAAATAATTTACAGAACCAAACGATTGGTGCGTTTTCTCACATTGATTGACTACAATCGAGGAATTTTACTTTAGTTACCACACACCTATTGCGTCTTTCTTGTAAAATAATGATGCAGAAGAATAAAAATTTTATTCATAAAATGTTTGAATTTTATTGGATTAAAGTAAGTTAGCAGTTTAATATAATTCGATCTATACCTGTATTTACGGCCAACGTCGCCAAAGCAGTTTCACTTCTATCGCGGGGTAATAATTATTCTTTAAAAAATTATATGTATCTAATTCTTACACTAAATGGAATAAACATATTCAATCTTAAAAAATCACGGTTGGAGAAAGTAGTCAGTCGACTTAAATGGGGGGAATAGTACCTTGCGGAGTCTTGATATTGCACATTTTGACGTACTTTTTCCGATTCCTCACTAACCAGTAAATTCTTTTTCTTTTAATATGAGTTTCCTGCAGTTCGTGCAGAAAAGTACAAAAAATAAATTTTTGCTGTAAAATTATTGTAATTTTTTAAATAGCATAACAAATGTGGATACAAAAATAGAAAAAACTAAATAGCTCTCTTTCTGTTACACACAAAGTAACTTTTGGAAGACTAAAGGTAGATCTACATTTTACATATAAAATGTCGTAGCTCTGAAACCAAAGCTTTCTTTAAATTTTGAAAGAAAGTGGAAAATTCAGAAACTGAGAAAATCGTTTAAAGATTTTTTTTTTTTACATTAAAATAAATCTTTTTACATTTAACATGTATCCATTTCATATATTGAGGCTACTTTTTTCATAAAGTGTTCCTGCCTATTTTGTTTCTCATTCTCAGTGCCGTAGAAGCCGTTTTTGTGAGAGTTATAGACAATTTCCACTCTCGTTATTCATGCCTGAAACAGAAATAACAGAAAAACATTTATTTTAAAACCCAGATTTTTCATAATATCTAGGTGATTAGCTAATCATCATATATCAATATTGATTCATTTCAGGCCAATATCAATTATTGTTTTGTAAGATGCTGATATTTTTGGTCAGTAATTCTAAGCTGTAAAATTGTTGTTAACCTCATCACGAGCAGGATTTAAAAGTACGAGGTGAGTCGCCAACAGACCTTTTGTTGCTTCTACGCGATACTGATGAAACAAATAAAAAATCAAAACATTCCAAACAAAAATCTAACGAAAGTTCTGTTTCTTTACATATTACAAGTATTTTTGACACATTTTTACGTGCTGAGAGCGTAATTTTTGTCAGATTTCAACGAGGTTTGCTTTAAAACGTTCTTAATGATGTATTAATTTTTTAAAATGTTTTTGAAAATCCAATGGCCCCTTAAAACTTTTTTCCTTTTTCCCTTCTTTACCGTCAATGGTTTGTTACATGTTCTGCGAATGAAACTGACTTTCAGAAAACAGATCACTTTTTCTTTGCTGCACAATATTTCCAACAAATATTTTAATTTATGAACAATAATTTTTTTTAATGTTGTAATGAAATGTTCAGTTTCTTATTTAACCCTTTCAGTGGTAAAATAGTATATATACGTCAGTGAGGAGCTGTGTCTGTGGTATGGACGTATATGTAATTGTGTTTTTAGCTTCAAATGTGTGGTAAAGCTGTTTATGCACGCCAGCCTGTATTGTAGGGAGATAGGGCTATCTATTGGAAACAAAGAGTATTAATTTTCGTCTTACACCTTAAGTAGAAGCGCCCTAGCAAATATTTTACCGAAAAGTGAATTTACGATAATCCAAGATGGCAATGTGTCGACGAAAACTAGAGTATATATCGAGAACAACCCGCGGACGAACACATTACTAGATTGTTTTGATTTTGTTATAATTCAAAATAGTCTTTTGCTTGACTTTTGAATTAAAGTTTTCACCTATTTGTTTTACAAAAAAATGTGCCTTGTTTTTAATATAAGGCTTTTATAGGAATTTAGCGAAAAAATGTGTTGAAAATCTGTTTTTTTGACGGATTACTTAAAAAAACATAAATTTAAGGTATGTGGCTACCTTCGGAGCATTTTATTGAAATATTCAACTAAAAAAACACTTTTTCTTTAAAAAGGGTGTGCATAGAACTAGGAATTAAGGTTAAAGTGTAGTACGGGCGATGTCAAATTTTTTTGGTGACCAAAATCGATCGCCAAGCTACTTCACTTAGCGATAGGTTTCCGGAAGCCAGAATGAATTCGTCATCTCATCATAATAAAAATCCAAAGAAAAATCGCCAAATCGAAAGGCCCCCTATACTAGAGTCAGGAATTAAAATACAAAATTTTAAATTATTTTGGATAGAGAATTTTTAGTGAAAAATTGCAGTTACAGTAAACCTTGTATTGAAAATTCTAATTAATATATTCAAATAATATTAAAACTGCACAAAAATAACAGCATTATCTGTGCCTAGAGCGATAAGATAATATTTGTGTTTTTTTTTCACAAATTGTATGTGCAATAAAATGCATAAATACATAGAGATTATAGTCTATAATACAAAGAAAAAAATTTTGAAAATTTCAATTCAATATCTTAAAAAGAAATCCATTTGTGAACTTTAAAAGCATTGTCTGAGAAACTGTTTTTTGGCTTCACGGTAAAGATTTAAATACAATATGAAAAATGTTCTACTAGTTGTACATTTCTTAAACTCACCATATTTATAGCTCACTCTTTAGCTTCATGTTTAACTAATTTTTTAACTCTTTTGCAGTTTCCTGGAGAAATTTATAGATTATAAAAACTGTCGAGTTTAGTAAAATTTTCATGAAAAATTGCAATTAGGATCTTTTACACAAAATTCTAATGAATGTATTCAAATAATATTTATACAGTACATAAATAATGAAACATTTTTATATGTATTAGGAATTAAAAGTTTTTTAAATATGCCAAATTGTATGCAAAAACTCGATTTTTTAAAAAAATTAATGATTTTTTTTTCCATTTAAATGCAATGTACATAAATACAGTGAACCACAAAAGTGTTCGTACACTTGCAGTTTCCTATAAAATTTAATGATTTCGACTAATAAAAATTAATGTATAGAAATTGTAATTTTTTTGATATCTGCCACTTGTTCTTATTTTTTAAAAAATAGTATATTATTTTTAAAAATTAATAATCAAAAAGCTACTGAAAAATTATGCCACAAAAGTCTTTGTACACTTAACAAAAATCTCAACATAGCTTTAAATGTATTTCTTTCTTTAGTAGGATATCTTTTAGTGTCCACAACAACTTTTAAACATCTTGGTATAGATTTGATCATTTTTTTGTAATGTCCGCATCAATTTACCTCCATGCTTCTGTGATTATTGTTTTCACATTATGTTTATGTTTACTTTTTAGTTTAAATCTAGTTCTCCCCAAATATGCTCTGCTGGGCTAAATAAATTGATTGAGGAGGTGTTTTCACAAAATTTTGGGCAATAAAGACACCAGCGGTGTACATTGAGAGCGTCATTATCCTGTTAAAAAACGAAATATTCAATATCAAATTATAAACAGACAGTTTAAAATTTCTCTTTAAAATATTTAAGTAGAGCTCATGATTCTAAAGAGAAATTTTAAATTATCCTCTCAAAATTTGGATACTTCAATTAGAAAAAGTAACATGTAATAAACCTATTGCTTAAAAGTAATTATATTACAAGTTCCATACACAAAATTTAATGCTTATCTTGTAAAAATTTGTACGGTTTGTAATTAATATCGTATTGTAGCTTTAGCACCAAAGAGTGCATTATTATTACATTAAATACATTATTATTATTAAACAGGGGGGAGTGCTAAAAATTATGATTGGATCACCAGCGGTCGAAGTTTGAGAAGCACTGACTTAAGCGATGAGATTGCATGAAAACAGGGATATTCCCTTAATCTTTCATCACTCTAAGCTCTCTCTGCCCCCTTCCCTTTCCCATTTCAAAACCTAACCAAGAACAAAATGACCTTTGCAGATTCCCTGGCGCATGCGCACAAAGCACTTAAATCTTGAGAATGTCTTTTCAAAGTTTTCCTTATTTTTGAGGTTTAATTTTTAAATTGAAATTTCACACCGATAATGTCAAGAATGGTTCTTTTTAAATAAAGAATTTTTAAGAAACAATTAGCAGATTCTCGTAAAAAATTATTGGACTAAAAACGCAAAAACTTTTTTAAAATCTGGAATTTTTAAGCAATTTTTTCAATCTTCGTACAGATTACGGTAATATTGTTCTACACACGGAAAAAAGGTTTCGTGCTACTATCTTCATAAATGAAGAAATTATTAAATGTTTAATTAACATTGAGTAATTTTTAAGAAATCGTAAACAAAAGTTTTCAGCATTATTTTTTTAGATGACGGTTTCTAAAAGAGAAAGGCATACGGTTATTTAGTGTAGAATATTGTTAAAATAACACGAAAATAAATTCATACGCAACGATTTAAAAATTATTTCGTAAACGCATCGGTTTTAACCTCGTTTTAGAAAAAATGGTAAATAGAAAATATCAATGTTTTGTAAAAATAATTCTACCATATCGTGGCGAAATAAATGATAGTTCCGATTCTGTAATTATTTTTTGTCTGATTTAAAAGCGAAAATTAAATGGCTATTTTAAAATAGTCGAAAAAGTCGCTTTGCTTGGCCGAAACGGAACGGAGGCTTTGCGAAATAAACAACGCACAGTGGTAAAACAATTATGCATTTTAAGGATTTTATTTAATATCTTTTTAACTAACTACAATATCGGAATGGTTAAAACGGCTTCCTCACATCATTCCCGATCTTTTGGTATCTTTGGTGAGTGTCTGCGTGGTGCGGTTCGTGAGAAGCATATAGATAGATGCAAACATACATACATACGTTTGTTTACCTTCGAATTTTAATAGTGTAGATCATTTTCAGATTCGACGATCTGTTGCATATACCATTTATAATTGACGACAAATTCCATATACCAATACCAAATTTGGGGACTAATTCCATATTTAGAGACTAAAAGATTAAGTTGTAAACTTAAAAGCGAATAACTTTGTGGTTAATACAAATAAAACCAAACAAAAGTGTTTTTTAAGTGAAAAAGGGAGGGTGAATGCGTAGGTATATTCTTGCCATAACATAAACATTTCTCCGAGAATGGAAATAAAAGACTCGTGCATGTGAAAAAAAATAACATGATCTAACAGCTAAACATTTTTTTAAAGCAATATGCTTAGAAATAATGATACGAATTAAATTATAGCAATACGTTTAAAAGGTGATAATAGGATTGGCACTTAACATTACCATGCTTTTAATAGCTCGCTTTCTTGTTTGTCTGTCTGCGTGGAATTTTGTAATTTTTAAACTGACTTCCCGAAGAGCTAGAAATTTAGACCATACTTGATTGATACAGTGTGAAAGAAAATTTATCTACTTTAAATACCAGAAGAGATAAATGTGGTTATTCAATTCCT